>JAQFZE010000235.1:0-32398 GCA_034695245.1 Dicyrtomina saundersi | reverse complement strand
AAAACATTTTCCACTTTTCTCAAAACATGTAAATAGAACATTTTGAACTTTTCTGAATCAAGTAAATCGAACATTTTTCACTTTTGTAAAACATGTAAATACAACATTTTGCTTTACGGAAGAAAACCATGAATAAAATCAAAATGGTGGTTTTTGTATGGAAACAAATGGCTGCCTAAAGGCAATTCCTTCGTCCGGCCCTCTGGCCTCTGCTGTAGGATGCATGTGACAAGTTAGAGAGTTTTTTTTCTAATATCCAAGTTTGGAATATATTTCAATTTCTACTTCGGAAAACATACAACAGCCACGTGAATAATGTAATGAAGACGCTACGCTTTATATTGCGCTCAACGTTATCCTGGTAGCTAGGCGAGAGTGAATTTGTACATCGTAAGGCTACGGTATCAAGGCATCAATTACAAAAAATCCGCGCTCACATTCAGTGCAATGCGTCCATACTTAGAGGGCGATGAGAAAGAGTGGGGAGTGTGTGAAACGTTTGGGAAATTAAAGTTGGAGGCATGAATGAGAATGATGGACTGGATGAAAAGGAAATGGTTCCTCTCGGTAGCACTTTGTTGAGGGGAGGGATCTTTCCTTGAAATTATCTCAGGTCTTCTTCTTCGTCTTCGTCTTCTGCCTTGTCTTCTGTAGCGCTCACTGCATTTAAAGAGACTCCCGAGAAAGTTGGATTTGGACTTGGATTTTTAGATTGGGATGAGGAACGTGGAGCGGCTACTAAGGCCGGGAATAGTGGAAATAGGAGGAGTGAGAGACAGCGACAGTCGACAGACAGAAAGGGAGGAAGAGATCACGTAGGCAGATGGAGTCGGAGGCGAAATGAAGGGAAGAATGGATGAGAGAAGGAAATCCACGAAATTACGCTTTTATGTAAACCACTAATAAAAAAACGCCCTGAGACGTGATTCAGTCTTTGGAAGACTCGGAGCCCTTTTCTCAGCTCCCCATTTATCCTATTTCAATCAGTTCCGAGACTGGAGATGCAGAAGCTCAATGTTACCAAAATCCAAGTAGCTATGTACGTCCATATAAACACTCATCAACTCAATAAACTCAGGATGAGTGAACAGATATGTGTAGCTCATACGAGTTTTCTTCACTTCCTTCTTGAAAACAAAAATAAACCTTTCTTGGTTTTAGAAAGGAGACAGACAGACATTTAGTTACTTTGGTTACTTTGGCTCTTGAAGCCCTGTCAAGGCGAGTTGAATTACTAACCTGCTATACCTACTTTACTTGCGTCTTGCACTTTCTCACCCGCCGCTTTCCTTACTTCACGCCAGAGTCCAAGTCAAAGCCAAGAGTCAATAGGTCATGTCTTTTCATTCAATACTGAACGAGTCCCATTGCGAAGCAAAGGGGGGAACGTGTCCATTCATTTCCAGATGATGACAATCTCTACTCGTTTATTTTTACTCTGACTGCATAATGTATCTGCTATTGGAAATGCTTTTTCAAAAACATGCAAATAAAAATTTTTGTGCATTTCAAAAAAAATGTAAATAAAACATTTTCCACTTTTCTCATAACATGTAAATAGAACATTTTGCAGTTTTCAAAAATATGTAAACAGAATATTGAGACTTTTCAAAAACATGGAAATAAAAATGTTTGTGCATTTCAAAAACATGGAAATAAAACATTTTCCACTTTTCTCAAAACATGCAAATAGAACATTGAGCACTTTTAAGAATCAAGTAAAAAGAACATTTTGTACTTTTCTAAAACATGTAAATACAACATTTTGCTTTACCAAAGAAAACCATCAATACAATCAAAATGTGTGTTTTTGTATGAAAACAAATTTCTGCCTAAAAGCAATTTCTTCGCCCGGCCCAGATAATACTCATGTGACTGATGGAGGTTTTAATTTAATTATGTTTTTTTGTCTCACAGCGCCAGCTTAATGCACAAATATATTCCATTTCATCGGATCGAAGATTTATTTTGTTTGTCCATGATGACCATCCGGTGTGGAAACACTCGTACCTTGCCAAATATACTATTTACGACATAGAAAATGAGTGAGTTCATAAATTATGTACACTATCAATTTCCCCCCATTTGCATAATATTTACAATGCCAAAGAAAAGTAGATGAAAGAACGAGACTGAGTACACAGTGCAGACAGAGTAAACATGGAAACAATAATATTTTGACTTTACAACATGGCAGCGCACTCTGTCAATCATTTCCGGCCACGTGCATTTACAATTTATCAGCAGTGTGCTATGAATTTAATGTGTGAAATGAAAACTTGCTTCAAATATTCAAATCTGCAGTGTTACTCTTTTCAGTTAGTATTTTAGACTTTATTAGGGTGACAGCCGTGACAGGAGACTAGTAAAAATATAAATAAGATAAACTAAAATAATTTTGGTAGCTGACGAAAATAATAATAATAAGTGTGTAATTTTGGATTAAACTAAAACTTTTCAGGTTTCCCTTTCCGTTGAGCCCATTTGAGGAATCGAATCGAGATCAAGAGCAACCAGAGCTTCAGTACGCTACCTGGAGTCCAGAGGGGAATGCATTATTTTTTGTCTACCAAAATGACATATACTATAAGCCAGACCCGAAACTCAACCCTTGTTTTCGTATCACGAAAACTGGAGAGCCAGGATTAATTTTCAATGGAATCCCAGACTGGATCTATGAAGGTTTCACCAACTCTTATTTTCTCTATAATCTTCCCTTTCTTTTGTTCTCAATAGTTCTCACTTTTGATTCTTTCAATCATCAACTTTATTTACATCTCCATACTCCCATTTTCCATGCCTCCGAAAGTGTATACCTTTCCACACATTTTCGGAGAGTCAAAACTTCCCCGTTGCCCGTGCATGCTCAGGGCTTCACGGCCAAACTTAAATGCAAATCAAGTGAAGTTGTGACGATGGAAATTCAATAGAGTGTTGGCTTGAAGGCTGATTATTTATGATTTTGACGTCAGTCAGTGACGTATGGAGTCTAGGAAGTACGGATTCGCTTCACCGCCAAGTGAATTTCCTAAACTGCTTCATTGTGTGTTCCCTCACAAAGGAAATAATTTTCGCAGTGGACAAACAAAGTATGATTTTATTGATCAGTTTTATCCTTCCTTCACGGTTGCCTCAATTTTAACTTTTCAAATCATGATCGGAATCAAAAATGTGGAACTACTGGAACTGGAATTAAAGGGCAAACTTTAGAGGAAAACTGAAAACTGAGAATTCACTCTTGCTGCATGTTCTGTTGTACTGTAATCCAACCGCTCCGGTATTGTACTCCCAACTGAGCATGGGATGCTTTATTTCTACCTATTTTCTTACCAAATATTTCTTGCAAAGTATGTTTAGATTTTTTTTCCTTTGAGAGAGAAACTTTCCCGTTGAGTTTTTAAGGTGCGGATGTCTGTGGTCCGCAACTACAAAATATCTACCTACTTACTTACATACGTGTATAGCAATATTAATGTATATTACGAAAATTGAGGTTAATTAAACGTTTTGTTCGCGATTAAGCATAGCAAGTGGCAGCTAAGGTGGGGATTCATTAATCAGTTCTCCTATATTGCGATTGCACTCCTTTCAATTCTCGAGCTGAGCCCTGTGATCAGGTGCATTATGGGGAAATGCACACGTGTGTCTAATCGGATTTGACGTTTTCTTTTTGCAGAAGAAATCCTGGCTTCCCAATCAGCACTATGGCCTTCACCAAAAGGGCAAACAATACTGTACGCTAGCTTTAATGATTCCCTTGTAGGAGAATCTATCTACCCGCTGTATGGGGACAACTCACCGTACCCAAAACTTCGGAACCTTCGTTACCCTAAAGTAACTTTTTAATTCTCTTACACAAACTTTCCTACATACTCTAGGCTCAGACCTAATTAACACGGGAGATCCGGTCTGCGCTGAGCAAATTTCAGTTTTACACACTACACACTCATTTGCGAACATGAATTGTGTGCTACCGGAAAACTTTCGCTCAGAGCGAACGGTTTCACATTTCACTGGTTCCGCATTTCGCACAGCATTTCACAATAATATGTAGTATCCAGATATGAGCGAAATGGTGTATAATCTATGTATATTATTTGACTATGCACAGACGGGGACGGAGAATCCTGAAGTTTCTCTATGGATGGTAAATGTAAAAGACAACCGATTAGAATCAGTATTATTTAAGCTACCTAGCTCAGTTAACTCAAGGTAATGCAATATTCGATTTCTGCTTCCCTAATCCTTTGCTCCAAATTATAATTAGTGCAATCACATGATTTTCTGAACAAAACACGCTGTTTGTTTTTGGGGCGTGTAGAGTATTAGTTGCATTTTCTGGCTCAGTGCATTTTAAGTATCTGCAGTGCACGTCTATGAGTCAAAGCTTAGCTGATTGAATTGAGGCTTCCTCGCCTCGCGGCGTCTGCATGTTACTGTTCTGTTCAGAGATAAGACGCAGTGTATATTACTGTCGTTATATGTAGTACCAGACGATGATCATAGAGATAATTTTAATAATCCACCATTGCACTAATTATGCGTACGGCTGACTAGATGTGCATTGACGTAATTAATTGTTTGCGCAGTGACTATTATCTCTCCGGAGCGCGATGGATAGAGGAGGACTCTGCAGTTGTTCTCTGGATGAATCGGAAACACACCATTTCAGTTATTTCCATGTGCCGACCCAGTCAACGGGCTTGTCAAGAGGTCAGTTTGTCCGTCTTAATTGGATGTGTACTTAAACATTAATATTGAACAGTGTATACGATGATATTTATGGCTTAAGCAGAACTTATCTCATAATTAATTATCTTGCTCAAATTGCTTCTAAACGTCTGAATAGGAAATATTAAATTATGTGATTGTGTATATGTACGTAACAAAGTAATGTATTTTTTCAGGTTCACACAGTGAAGAACCAAGGAACAGGCTGGTTGGATTTTACGGATCTCCCATTCTTCTCCAACAACGGATCAAGTTGTCTCATAAGAGTTCCATGGCGAGATGGAGAGGCCGGTCTCTTTAGACACGTCGTTTGGCTGGATATAAAGTCGGGGAAGGAAATTCCAATCACACATGGACCCTACGAAGTTACTAAAATTGTAGCTTGGGACCAACTTAACCATTACATGTAAGTTTCATCCTCTCATTCCCAACTTTAACTCGTCTCTCGTGAGAGGAAGCGAATTTTCATTAAACATGTCCGTCTCCTTCTCCCATACCATTCCCTTGTACGTCCTTTGTTTTTATGGATGTTGTGCGTAGATCTCCCGGGTAGTCCCAGTCTACCGAGAATTTCCTCGTAAAGCTCCTATTTCTTTTGCTGTCCTCATTTTTGAGCCGTCATTAGTATTCTTCGTTGTCCTGTACGCTCTGTGAGTCTCCTACAGTTACGATCCTGTGCGACTCTTACAAATTCCCTCTGTGCATCACATCGTTTTTATATGAGAGTACTTCCGTGTGGTGTGGCGGGGGCAGATAGCTCCACGCGACACTTCTAACAACTCAATTTCCTCAGCCCCGCTCTTTCTCTTCCCTTGTTAAGTGCACGAGTGGAAGTGCGGAGCTAATCTGGAGGCCTCATTCAATTCGTGCAACAATTCCCCTTTCTGTTTCACACTCTATTTCAGAAAATGATTTTAATTCTATTTTTTCGCTTTCACTCTCCTCCCGGTCTTGCACATAGAGCTCAGAGCGCTTTGAAGAGAATGAAAGTTCCTATGATTTGATTCAATTCATTTGCTCAATAGCGTTTTGAATTTGGATTTTTATGGCATGAGTCCCCAACAGTGTGTAGTTGGTAGTAGGTAGTTACTTTATTATTGGCTTAGCGTGTACGAGTGGGAAAGTGTTTCCAGATACAAACTCGATGAGCTTCTTCTTCAAGCTTCATAATATGCCCTTGATGGGGACTTTTTGAGAACCATTAAATTTGAAGGGGAAAGTTGAGAGTGGATTTAAAAAATTGGATTTCTTGTGTCTTTTCCTCCCGTCCACACAGATATTATTTAGCTGCTCCAAAGGAGAAGCCGGGTCATCGACATTTGTTTCGTGCCGCAGAGAAGTCTTCTAATTCCACCGTTATTCTTTCACCGGTTTGTTTAACTTGTCCAATTAGAAGTGGACCTGGGAAGAGTAATGAGTCCCTGGAGAAGGAAGAGCCGGAGGGGCCGTTAGTTTTGTGTCCGATCAACGTTCCATTGACTCCCTCGACGGATGCGACCTCATTATCTTTCGATAATGACAGTGCGAACAGCACCACATTGTCAAGAGTCCCCCCGCTTCGACTCCCTGCCTGTTTGTACAATAATGTAATATTTAGTCCAAATCACAAGTATTTCGTTCGTGAGTGTCTCGGACCAGGAGTGCCCACGGTTTCTCTTCACAGTGCTCCTAGTGGACGCCTTCTCTTCATTCTTAATAATAACACACTCCTTCAGGAGGAAGTGGCAAATTTAGGTTTACCCAAAGTATGTGTGACGAGGGTGGAGGTGGAGGGGGGCTACCACGCTCCTGTCAGACTCTACTTGCCGCCGGGACTTCGTGAAGATGAAGAATTCAAATTTCCACTTGTCCTTCAAGTGTAAGCACCATTTTTCTAAGCTACCGCTGTGGAAAGTGCAATGCCATTTTAAAATTTATATTTAATTGAAGTGTACGGCGTACTGACAATTTATTGGAGTTATTTCTCACATACTAAAATTATTATGTGTCCCAATTTTAATTTGAAAATTTTCATGATTTTACAAAAGAAATTACGCAAGTCTGGTATTGCATTTTCAACGACGGCACTCATTGTATATACTAAAAGGTTGTGCCTTTTCTCTCGCATGAGATGGTAATGAATTGTTTATGAAATCACAGTCAAGGTAATCCTGGGAGCCAGTTGGTGTCCGAAAAATGGGGATTGTCTTGGGCGGCATATTTAACAAGTCAGAAGAATTTTATCGTGGCTCAAATTGATGGGCGTGGAACTGGATTTCAAGGAGAAAATATTCGCCATTCCATCTATAAGAAATTGGGCAATCGAGAAGTTTCCGATCAACTCCAAGTCATGCAGTGAGTTCTTCTTGGCTTTTGTATTATTTATTACTTACGATTATTGGTACTTACTGTCCACTTCAAATTTTTATACATTATTATGTAGTTCCTCTCAATTCTCGATTTATAGATCCGGGGTAGCCAAATCAAAATAATACTGATTTCCAAATATTTTACGGTTAGAGCTATTGCCGAAGCCAAAGTATTAATCTTAAGAAATGACCTCTCGATCCCATCAATCAAACTAAGTAATTTTGGGGGCGTTTAAGTAGCGTAGCGCTCCTCCATTGTTTATTCACTTCAATTTCCTAACTATGGATTCCACACCTTTTGTGTTACTTTATTAAATTAATCGTGGTAGTTGGTAGTCCATAACTCGCTGCTCCTATACAACCAATAGTTCATTAAAATGGAGAAGTGACAATAAGGGAGATTCAATTTTAGTATTTACAGAGATTTTTCCAATCCTCATTTAGTACTTTCTACAATCTCACAGTAAACAGTCAAAATCGATATGATTTTTGAACAAATCTTTACTTGGATAGCTTTCAAAAGAAATCCTTAATTTTTTTGGACAGTGTCCAATGATTTCACAGAACTTTACTTTGATACTTTTCAAAGTTCGATCCGAACTAACAAGACATATCTTTGTGCTGCTCTGTTTGTGTTCTACTAGAGAGGACGAGGACTGATACGTCAGGCGATAGATAGAGTCCGTGTGTCCGTATCGATCCACGTGATATTTTTAGAATGATGCATGGACGGCTGTATGTATGATTCGTCTGGGTTCAATTTTCAATGTGTGTGTGTGTATGTACTTTCCCTTCTACATACGACATCATAGATGTGTACAAACCTGTGCTCTACATAATATAATATACATTTATGGAGTATGGAGGGTAAAAATAAAATCTCTATGAAATCTCAAGGCTCCTCAAGCTATACATAATCATATTTACTAATTCAGTAGAGTATATCGAGGCAGGATTTCCTGGACGATCGTTCTCGGCTATAAATTTATAAAGAATATAATAGCATGTCTTTTTGGTTGCAATCGTAATTTTTTCAATAGCTGTCAATAAAGCGTAATCTTTGTGTATGTACCAAATGATATTGTGGTACACAATAAATTAGATTACACAGTTTTTTATGCCCCATCTGAGCTTCATTAACTTTTCCTATGCCCACGAACATCACAATCTCATAATAAAAATTGCCTTGTCTTATCCATTTGGGCTTCTTACGAGAGTTACATTGACAAGGATGTGCATTGTTGTCGACCCTAGAGATCAAGATTTACAATGCTGAAGCAGAATGTATTCAAAATTAAGCAATCTTTTCTTTGTATAAGTTTACATGTTATGTTATACTAACACTCGTATATGGGAGTGAGTTATATAGATCTGTTTTTACAAAAGCTGACAACTGGCTACCGACTAGTGAGAAGATTCATGAGGTTTTGTTTATAAATAAATGTGGAGGAGCATGCCTGCCTGAACGAGAGTGATTGATGGTCTAGCTGTAGTGATGTTGAGAGGGGGAAAAACAAGAAACACGTTATTAGCAAACAAAATGTCAAATACTCTTAAATTCTGAATGATATATGTGAACATGCATTGAGCACTTGTTATTTTTTCTCTCCTTTCTCCCGTTACAGATATCTAAAGGATCGCTATCGTTTCATTGACGACGAGAATATTGCGGTGTGGGGAAAGAATTATGGAGGCTACATGGCAGCCCTCATCATGGCCCATGACACAACGAAATTGTTCCGCTGCGGGATTTCCATTTCTCCGATCACCAAGTGGGAGTTCTATGGTAATTTGAATAATAATCAAAGTTTGCGATCATTAAATTTAATTTCCCCTTACGAGTCACAATCACAACTCTTCTACGTCAGTATATATGTTCAATTTTAAATTTGCCCTGAAAACAATGCTCAAGCAGCAGGCCGATAGGCCAATTGATATTGATTTTACGTAGTAAGTACGCCTGTATGTTTGGGGTCGGCGCTAATTTCTAAGTGTTTTAACAATGCACTATGCAGTATGCACCATTAGCGCCATGCATTTATGTTTGACTCTTCGATTTTAATTACATTAAATTAAAACATATTTTTACTAACACAATTTTAATGTTTAAATATTGAATTGTGTTGATATTTCCCATGTTCCAGATACTGTGTACACTGAGAGATACATGGGGATGCCAAATTTCTCGGACAACTACAGAGGCTATGAACAATCAGACCTAACGAGGAAAGACGTTGTGGAAAACCTTCGCGATAAAAAGTTGCTTCTCATTCATGGAACTGCCGACAACAAGGTCCACTTTCAGCACACCCTCCATTTTACCAAAGCACTTATCAACAAAGGAATTACCTTCACTGAACAAGTGCGTCTTTTTATTCTCCTCTCAATATTTAAATGACATCGATAGATCTGTACGTAAATTTGAAGGATTCTTAAATGGGAAATGATGTGCTAAATTGTGTGAATGTGGACTGTAGATCTATCCAGATGAGGGTCAGGACCTGAGTGGAGTTCAAGAGCATATGTACGGGACGATGGAATCATTTATAGACTCCTCCTTAGACTCGATTGACTTTGAAGATTGGGAAAAGGCAAATTTTCTGGGGATAAAACTGTAGACAGAGTATAGCCTCACTATATAGAACTACCTTACCACTCCAAGAGATCAACAATCGTTAGCTGAGCGTTTTTATATTAATAAATAATATTATAAAATTATACTCTATACTTCGTCAGTTTGTTTGTATATTGAACTCATTTGTAATTCCATGATTATGATATGATCAGAATTAAATGATTTAATTCATCGTCCATGCTACTGCTACTACTACTACTACGTACGTTCTACGGAAACGGAAGGTGCACTAACTACTCATAATTACTGAGATAAAACGCTGAAGTCGAGGAACGCAAGAAGACATTTTACCTCTCACAAATTCCCGCTCGTTAGGAAGTGATACAGTTTACTAGTCGTGTACATAAGAGAGATTTGAGCTCGTCAGGCTTGAGTCTTGAACTTTTTCGCAAACGCATTTGAATGGGTATTAACTCTTAACCTACTTAACTCTACTTAAAGGGCGCTTAAAAGACCAAAGGTCCAAATGTTTCTGTATTTTATCTGTATCGGTTCCGGTTTTCCGTTTCGGTTTCGTTCGTGGTTTTCAAAGGCAATTTGATTGATATTGATATAGTGTTGTTCAACTGTATAATTATAATTATCAATTATATTCTAGTGCACCTACTGATTAATTTTTGAAATATATTAATTTTTACAACTATAATAGTAAGCATAATTTATGTAAAACTAAATTTTGAGCCGTATACTGAGTACTTTGGGCTATTGGCTCATTGAATTGGTTCAAAAATCGCTGATGGTAAAAATGAAAGGGTTCGACTTTTTTACTTTCACCCACCCACCCTGTATATTACATTCGTATTATGATCACCCATTGTACTTCGTTGCTAGGTCACCTACTTCTGATCCCAGTCAAAAAATTAAAATATGGTCGCACTAGTCGAATATCCTGTAATCCTGTTCTGTTAAAAATAGTAAAGTAGAGTAGGTAATGTGTAAAAATTACAAAGTAATGCAACAAAGGATGGAACTGAAGACCTCCTTATTATGGCGTTTAGTACTATCACAAATTTGCATTTATGGGAAAGCAAAGCGAAGCATGCTGGACTCCAGCGATGTACTAGTATACAATCGTACATCCAGCACGCGATTTTGTAAATATTTCCTCGTACTCCTCTAATTCTTATAATTGCATTTAGTATGATTCGATTGCACTCTGTAAATTATTTTGTACATTTACCATGTCAAATATTATTGTACTACCCACGTAGGTATAGACTTACGTTCAGAATACATTTAAACCGCCCACCCCTTTCTCCTTGAATTCACATGAAATATGAATAGATCATAATAAAAAATAATAAATTACTTATGCACTAGCAGCATATTGTGAGACAACAAAAAACAAAATAGTTCCAAATTTTATAGCTGTAGGTAGCAGTGAAGCCCGTTGGTAAAGTCAAAGTCTTATCAAAATCAGAGTATGTATAGCTAATTATTCTTACGGTATACATAATTATATACATAGGAGAATATATACCTAGTACATAAATTAAAATACGTCAGGGTCAGAGAAAAGGCTACATCAAAAGCGTTACCGCTACAGTTATACCGCCACCGCTACTATACCGCTATCAATAAGAAACTATATTGGGTGAGCAGTTGTGGATGTGGATGCACAAAAATAATGAATTAACCGCTAAATTAAATATAAATCTAATAAATCACACAAGAAGAAAAGAATTCACTTTCTCTCTTATTGCCAAAAACAAAATACCAATTCACAAACTCATAAAAATATATATTACAAAAAATGACATATTTAAAAGCGGAGGAGAAATTAAGGAAATTACTATGTATAAGTTACGAATAAATTGAATGACATAATTATTATTAAATTATAAACTAAATTAGGATTAAATTATTTATCAAGTTATAGGTCGAAATGATATGGTATGAATCCCGGTGCAATTTGTAAATAATAATATGTAATGGTTTTATTAGGGAGGTAGATTTTCCAATCAAGTCCCAATTTTCATGATGATTCGTGCATTCGTGCCCAGAGTAATAAGTATAAGTATATTACATAAATAGGATTCATAGGTTTACACAATTAACGTAATACTTAATTCAGACAAGTCCAACGTAATTTATTGAGTTGAGAGCATAGTTACACACGGGGAAGATGGAAAACTTATTTATGTAAGTATATATAATAATATCGATGTAGGTACTGTTATCGTTAGTTATTATATAATTATATTTTGAATGTTATTGCAATCTGTGGATATAGGTATCAACTTTTATCTTTGTCTAAAGTGTGAAAGTATGGGTGATGCTTGAAGCTGAAATAATTGAAGTTTCATAGTTTTATTAAATATGACATGACACACACTACATTATGGTTCACTCTTTAAAAATTTTGACTTTCACTATCACGTTGACTTGTTATTATTACATAATATTATATACTACTGTTGGACTTCTTGTTGCTTATTGTTGTACACTACGAATTAAATTTTTGACTGTTTTTTTTCTTATACTTATTTTAAATATGTCGTGACTGGCGTTTTGAATTTAAATTTGGTCACTCTAATAAGGTTATATAATGATGATTGATTTAGTTTAGAAGGAGGACCTGAAGAATGTGTATATTTGCTCTGTATAAATGTTAACGTTAGTTGGAATTTGGATACTTGATATTTTGGTACCTCTTTAACTTTAAACACCATTCCGTTAACTAATTGTAATAGTAATTATACGTGTAAGTCTAAGTTTGTTCAGTTATCTTGAAGTTCGTACATGTAAATTTAAGTAGCATGTAGTACACTACTATACTTTCAATATGTACTTTGGGATCATGTCAACGTCAACAACACACATGTTTAATGTTATCTTAAGTAACTTCTTCTCGGACAGAGGAAAAAATTATACAAATTTTTGATGTCATATTATAATTATATGTGTTCCAGATTTTGTCTTATCGTTAGTTGGCCAAAGGGTGCATATAATAATTATTCAATCAATTCTCTGTAATCAAATCACGAGAGCTGCTTCGGAGCAGCAGCAAGTAAATTATAAATCACATTTTTTGATTTACACTTCCACTTTCAATTTCCCTCACAAATTAATTCACTGTCAACTCTCATATTTTTGTCTTTACAACTTTTATTAATTTCTTCATATGTCAAATATGTTTACATTGCATTCATCACTAGAGCGAATAATGATAGTTAAAAAAAACGCATGATTGAAGGAGATACTTTTGGTCTAGCTACGCCACAGGGCAATACTTAGTTAATACCAATGTCTGTCAACGGTACAGGAATAAATTTTAATGGGAAGTACTTAGTAACAGGCAAAGTAGGAATATAAATAGAATACACATACCTATTTAATTATCACAGCATACACATTTGTGATGTTAACAAAAAGCACTACTTGGTTTTTCCGAAAAATAGTTTACATTCTACCAAGTCCAGAGGGGTCACAGATAAAGCGGGATCAGGATATAATAAAATAATAACTAAAATTTTACTCAATTTAAACAACGTGTTTTGATTCAAGCGCTACGTAGTTTTACTCGTACAGGTATTATAATGCTCTAAATTAAAAATTTTATGAGACGTGGCATTTAATCAGTGTTTCATTTTTTAGACGGAGTTTTCTCAATTTCATCTCCAATAACCTAAGTTGTTAAATTCGCTAAATTCCCTTTTAAATTATGTGAATTTTATTCTTAGGTTGTAGAATGGACATTTTATAGGACACGTTGATCTGGAATTTGACAGCACAAGACAAAATTGTCAGAAGTCAAAATTAAAAATGCTAAAATAAAAAAAATGCTATCGACTAAAGTAAATGGCATTTGAAATAATTCATATTTTGTAGCATAATGGTGTTTTCCCTTGGAAAAGTTTTTAATAAATTTCAAGGCAAGCAGTTTTTTATGTCGGTAGAAAGTTTGGAAATGGCAAGAAAACGAAGGCAAAAAGGAAAATTGTATGTAGTCCATGCGATTACATAACACACTACATTAAAGATTAAAGAACTGATTTTGAAAGAACGGAATATTTACACGTACGACATAAGACTCGTGGATCATAATATTATTTTGCATACATAAACGTTACTCCGATGGTCCGAAGAATTAAAGAAGTATTGTGGGAGAGGAAACCAGGGCCACCTTGTGGATTACGGATGATGGGATGGCACACCCGTGGGTTCAAAATTCATAAATTCAGACCTTGGAATTTGGAATGGAATGGAAAACAAGTTAAATGATTAAAAGCTTATATGCTGTTAGTGACTGAGGTAATGTGTAAACCCAAAGACTTTGCGACTCTAATGCCAGTGCACCAATATTTATTGGAATCCGTTATCCTTCCTTGAACCGTGAGTGCGAAATAAACCTTGGCCAAAGTGAAACCAGGAAATGTATATGACCGGCATGATGGATCATGTAAACTACATAACACTCAAAAGAGATGAGAATGTACACGTATGACTGTAGCCGTAGCATATGATGTGTTCCAACGTGTTAGTTTGCGCAAACGAAAATCGATAGAGAAAAGTACAGAGAGAGATGTGAATAAAGGTGTAGGACTTTTTGTGCTTTTGCCAAAAAATATCCATGTGGACCGTGTTGTTACTTTTATATAAACTTTTTATCTCCGGATTACATCTTGAACAATTTCAACACTTTTTCCATCGTCCCATCTCAACAACATTCGAAAAAAAATGTATATTTTACAAACCAACCTATATAGACCTACTCACACTTGACGGTCTATAGTACTGAGATACTGAGAACAGTGACGTATACATACTTATACTCATAGGTACTTGACTAATAGTAAGATTTCTTGATAAATAATGATCTGGCTTCGCTCATACATAATTCCATAGCTTCGACCTCTCAACCTCTACTCGCTTAAAATTTATGTTTACAAAATTCTGGCTCACACATTTCACCATGACTGAATGAATTTTTTTTAAATTTATGAGTATAACATTTGTCGACTTTATGCCGGCTTGACTATTGCCTATGTATAATAATAATAGTAGTAATAGTAGTAAAATATAAGTAGTAACTACAACGATAATGACGAGAGGGGAGATCTAATCTACTGAATAATTTTAAATATAACTGATGTGTCTAATAATTTTCAAACTTACCTCAGAATTACAATGATCTCGAATGTGCATCATGCTTAAAATAAATCCCACTCATATATTTTTGTCTATCATCATCATCACATGAATCACATATAGATAACAGCTCTTGGCTCACTTCATTTTCCCCAATTAATATTCACCTTTTTTTTTATTATTATTTGTAATATTTTTTGTTTTGCTCTGAAATTTTGAATTTGAAATTACTCGTTTCCTTCATTTCAAAATGATATCATCGTCCAAATCAAAATCCCAAATACACGACACATTCTTTGTGAAAATGATATTTTTGTTATGTATATAGTTAGATATACATATTTATGTAAGAACTACATAGACGTAGAGGTAGGTAGGTATATAATTATTATATGTATTATTTACAGCAAGATATTTATGTTACACACTTAATATTGCACGTTGAATCTTTTTGGGTGGGTCCGGTCGGTGGAGTAGTAGTACTATGTATACAGTTTGGGAGTTTGTAGTAGTTAAGGAAAATTATTTATGATTATAATAATTAATTATAATTATTATAAACGCTTTTATTTCTTTTTTTCTTTTCTCTCAAGGTGATTTGTGTTGCACAAGCACAAGACACTCAGGGAAAGCAATTTACACTTAAAAAGACACGGTTTATATTTTTATTTTATTTAAGTTTCGTATTCAGAATCTTCAAGAGCAGCAGTAATATTACTTTATTATTATTTTTGATTTATTCTTCTTCCATTTTTAATAAACAAGTATCTCCCTCTTGAAAATTTGATGAGTGACACACAAATGTACAGTTAGTATATTATTTTATATAATTAATATCGATATATTTCTATTTATATAATTATTTATGTGGAAAAGAAGGGCACTGTGACTGATTAGTAAATGCACCAAATTTAATTTTTTGACTTATTTACACACACACACACGAAATATATAGTAGTAATAGATAGAGAGATCATAGGAGAAGACAATTCATTAAAATTTTCGAAAATTCGAAGAACGAGAAAATGTGACCGAAGTTATGTAGATTTCAATTTAAACTTCAAATAACATTTAACTTGTTAATTACGAATACGATTCTAGGACAAAACGAGTAACAAGGTAATAGCAGGACAAGGGCCCTTTTTTTTGACGCTCTGACGACTCACGATCCTCTCTATATAGTATATCAAATATAATTCATAATAATCTAATTAAACAAAAGTAACCTTAAAAGCTGTGCTTTTTTTTTACTATATGTATTATTTGATTAACACAGAATTGAATGATTTTTTAAAACATCTCTGGAACTTGACGTCATCCAAGAGAGAGGAATTGCTGAGTATAGATTAATCTTCAGTTATATGAGAAAGGAGATGACAGACGACGTCTTCTATAACATCTTACGATCATGATAATTTCCTTTTTAGGTGTGTGTATCTCATTAGCATTTTATCCATAGAAAATGTTTCAATTTCACTGTGAGCACCACAACAGCTAAAGATTATTTTTTGTAAACTTTTGGTATCTTTATAGAAGTAAGTTATCATCTCTTCTCCTTTGTTGTTGTGTGGCGTTAAAATATTTAAATAATGAACAAATTGAATTGAATCCTGGAATTTGTATCTAGGTTCTGGTTCTTGTCAACTGGAAGAGTATAATAAGAAGTATCAAATGAACTACAAATATTTCTGTAACTTTTGTTTTGTATAAACTACCTTCTCTAGCGTCTAGCCCCTTGATGGAAGAATGAGATTTTCTAAGAATCAAGAATAATCTTAGATGATTTTTTTTTGTAAAATCACATTATTTTTTTTAGACATGATCGATCATCATCTTACATGAGCCCTCTTAAAATTATCAATTGTGAACGATGATAACGATGACGAGATTTGAAATACTAATAATAAATGTATATATATAATAACCTTATTTGGATTAGATTCAATTCATTTCCATTTGTGTCTGAATATGAATCACTCACTACGCTAAAATATTAATATATATTTATAATTATATATATATAAAAAAGAAAGAAAAATCTATGGAATGGTCCTAGTAACACACATGAGATAAGAGGCAAGGGTTTTGGTATTTTTTTTAAGTTTTAGAGGTCAACTTCTTGACAAGGTTTATATGTAATATGTATTTTTTTTAATTCAATTGTTTATTTTTTCTCGTCCTCGTCTTCGTCGTCAGGATTTCCTCCTTGATTAAGTCCTGTTTCTAAATCCATGTCACATTTTTTACGAAAGCAATCTTCAAAAAAACCTTCCAATGACTTGTGAACATGAAGCTGAACTCCCTTTAAACTGTGAGACTCATCTGGATAAATCTACAAACACAAAACAAACAAGATTCACGGATGTCATTCTCATCATTTCTGTAATATCATATTTTATTAATGATGTGTGTCTCCCACATTTTGAGTCTCTGTCACAATTTACAAAAAAATAGAAAAACAGAGCATTTATTTCTTGCGAACCTGTTGACGAAATAGAATTTTCTTGGCAATGAGTGCCTTGGCTAAAAGCATACTGTGCTGAACGTGAACATTATCATCGGCTGTGCCATGGAGGAGATAAAACATTTTATTTTCAAAATTATCAACATTTTGTGTTACATCACTCTCTGCATATCCCCTGTAATTCCCCGTGATATTCGGCAATCCCATGTACCGCTCTGTGTACGCCGAGTCTTGGATAAACAGAACATCCCACATTTTAGTGATTACATGACTAGCGCAATATTATTTGAATGAATTAAATATTTACAATCTGCATATGTCAGAATGTCCAGTAAAAAATGAGGAATACATTGTAATTTATAGTACCATAAAGCTTCCAATTTGTGACAGGAGCCACGCTAGCTCCACACTGAAATAGATCATTCGAGTCTTTATTTGCCATTATCATGGCTGTTAAGTAGCCTCCATAACTCCATCCCCAGACTCCCATCTTTCTCTTCTCGATGTAGTGGTACTCATTCTTCTTGTCTTCTAGCAAAGCCCTGCAATTTTTGTGAAAAGTTGAGACTCACATCGGTTAATGCACGCATTACATTACATTTACATGGAGGGAGCATACTAATTATTTAAATATTTGGTCGTTTTAAACCGACATTCATAATTTTTTATGTAAATTGCTGCTAAGTGAAAAGTTTGTTTATAGTGTTCCCTATATTAGAATATTATCAAGAACGAGGACATTAAACATGCAACAGAGTTGGGTACGAGTTTCTCAGAGACAAAAGTGGAACAAATATTCGCCTATAGATGGCATCTCCGCTTTTCTTTTCGGGTTTCTGTGGAGTACAGAACTACCAACTACCACAGTCCGTGCCCGAAAATAACGGAGCGACAGTAAAACGAACTATTAAAACATTATTTAATTTAAAGGATAAGCTTTAAGTGTGTAAGTGTACTTTATATAACGACGATGGAAACACAAAAATTGAAAAAAACTGAGACTCGAGATGTGCCTAATTTTCCTGTGTACTAGCGAATTGTTGGAACAAAATGGGAATAAAAATGGGAACTCATATCTTTGTCACAGATTAGCGCATAATATACACGTATATTTTATATTCGTTCTACTTTTCTCGGGATTGGAATGATTTTACCTCACAGCATCAATTTGGTCCTCAGCCTCCAAAATGCCTACTTTATGGTAGACTTGATGTTGATAATCCCAGCCTCTTCCACCGCTCCCTCGGCTATCAACTTGTACCACAATGTAGTCCTTTTTACTTGCCAAATAAGAAGCAAAATCCACTCCCCAGCGATCCAGTGCTAACTGAGTTCCGGGTCCACCGTACCTGTACAAAATTACGACATAAAAAGTTATTCTGACGCTCCTTCTGATGCGCCTTTGGCAATTCCAAGTATTGCACTACTGTGATATGATGACTACTTTAATAAAGTTTTTACTCTTTAATGAAGAAAAATGAAGACTAAAATTAAAAACGAAAAAGACTTAATGAGAACATTCAGCGAGAAACGGCGTATAAATCAGAGACCGAGACGACCTGAATCTGCTAAATACTTTGCTACATCAGCTGTTGCGAAGCCACAAATTTGACGACTTCCTACATCAGTTAAGTTTACTTTGGAGCAAAGCATATCATTCTAATTTTCAATTCCTACAAAACTTGGGAACTTGTGCAAAAATTAGAGTGATAAAATAAACATTTCTAACTAGTAAGTCTACTTTCTTTAATTTCAGCCCTAGATTAATTCTGAAGAGTAAAAAAAAATGCTTCATAAAAACTTTATTCAAACAGAATTCAATTAATCTGGAAAAGTTCACGGGCTCTCATGGTGCTCACTTCAGAGTCAGAGGCAATTTACATTTCTTCATCTGATTATAAAACTCGGAGTATAGAAACAAAAGAACTGTAGCTTGGAGAAGTGGAGTTTGAATTTTAAAAGGAATAACTTACACGTGGAGAATCAGTGGATATTTAGTAATTTCCTTTTTTCGAAGTCCTGGAGGCAGGAGAATCCTGACTTGAACGGTCTGTCCAGTACTCAGCTTTATTTCCTCTATTTGTACTTGAGGAAAAGCCATTCCGCTACTGAGATTCCTTAGTGCGTCGTTGGTTTGCAACATCTACATAGGACAAAAAGGATACAAATGAGAAACATTTTATCCCATTTTATTTTCAGCCCTCGGTCTTTACTATTTCTATATGTTTCTTGTAAGCCCAGACTTTGTAAGTGAGTACATTTTAAAATGTCATATAATGTGCAATAATTAATTACAAACGAGAAAGCAATCTGAATCGAGAACACTACTAATTTTTCATTTTTGGTTCCCACTCAAGTATAGGGAGAAAGTAATAATTCTATTCTAATGAGAAAATTTATTTGTCACTTTAATGAAATGAAACGAGGGGCTGTTACTTCCCGTCTACCGCGGTACTTGACAATGTAGCATGGGACAGCGAGTTAAATAAAGAAAAATGGATTATTTCCCTGGGATTTAAACATGTACAGTCTACATTGTGATAAAGTGTTCTCCTAGGAGCATGTGATGTGCGGTTTTGTGGTACCAGGGAGAAGAGGATGTCTGGGACGGAGTGCCATATGGAGTGAGTTATTTACGGTGAGGAGTAGCATAATGAAAACAGTCCTCGTCCTTCCGACCAACATATCGCCCCGTGTCTTTTCGATTCAAGTATAACAACTAAAGCATCAACTCCACAGTTTCAGAGGTGGGAGCGTACAGAGCTGATCAAGACAAACGGGGCCTATTTTAGTCCAACACACTTTTAATGTTTCTTCAAGAATATTTCCATTTCTTCGATAATGGATAATGTTGCTTAACAAATGATAAATAAACGTGACATACTTTGTTAACGAATAGTTGCATGGGTCAGTGTTGCAAAAATAATTTATGGAACATAAAAGTGAACTTTTTCATTAAAAAGTAAGGCCCTTCATACCCTCGCCCTCGCCCTCCCACAACATACTTGAGTTAGTAATTCATAATTTAGTGTTTGAGAATTTGAGGGGGAAGTGGACAACATACAAGATACCATACGTAGCTCAGCTGAAAAAGTAGTCCGTGTTTAGCATGGCCTCGTAGCCGTAGAGCTATAATAAGTTATAGTAGGTCCTGACGGGGAAGCAAAGCATCGTTTCGTTGACAATAATATACGGTCTCAGAAATCAGCTCTGCAAGAGGCACCTCCTGAACCCCGGAGATTTTTTCCCAGCTTACTTCATAATCTGGAAGTAGCGGATGGGATTGGATGCCTTTGGGTAACATCAAACAAATAGTACAAACGAATGCACCTGTTCTTTTTTCGCAGGTCAGTCAGACTGTAGCATCTCCGCAGTGGGAGGATGTGAGTGGTTGCACAAGTAAAAGTTGTTTATTTGGATTAGTTTGACTCGGACATGGTGCAAATTAGATTACACTTTTTATTGTTCTCTCTGAACTCTGACCAAAGGGTTGGAAGAATAATGGTGGAAGGGCAGGAGTGGATTTGTTCCAGCCACGATCATGATCATCAATTCCCTAAAAATTGTACCTTTTCTGTCAGACAAACAGGCGAGAGGGGTATCTATAGGAATATTGTAACGCTTTCCTTATTGAGATTCCTGAGACCTCCAGGCCTTCCCATTCGATATAGTATGCATTGGGATATTGGGAAGGGAATTCTTGTCGGGACATCGTAGTGTTCTGCAATATGTGGTTAGCTGAAATACGAAGGGTAGACAGATAGGAAATGTCTACAGGAATTCAACATTTCAATTTAAATTGGTTGGGAATAATAAAATAGGATCAAAGAGAAAAGGTCAAGCTAATGGAGGGGATATACGGGGAAGAGTTGATTCCCGAGAAAAAGATTGACTGCCCTCATGATGAGAGTACAAATCAGAGGCTGGAAGTTGGCTGAGGAGTTTCGGTTCGGAGTAGTGCTTCCACGTTCATGCTCACACTGTTGTTGGGTTGTGCTAGACATACATAGGTCACAGATGTAGAGATACATTTAAGTAGTGCAAAATACCTGAATAAGGCGCAAATTCGATGAAGAGGCAGCGTACAATGCAACGTAAGGAATATCAGGACCCCCACACTCTAAGACGAAGTAGTTTTTTGCTGAGCTAAACCTCACACTGGTCACAAAGGAGCATGATTTATTGCTCCCAAGGAAATTGTTCTCCGTACTCTCGTCTCCTGGCTTAAGTTTATCCTTGCTCAGTTGTTGCTCCAGCTCTTGGTCACTTTTAACATTTGTGTCCAGCTCCAAATGATAATTGTCTTCCCCACTTCCCTCCTCCGTCGGACCCGTCTCCGTCGTCACTCCGAAGCTTCTGCCTCTCCCACTCACAATCCCTCCTTTCCCCGTCTCCAGCTTCGTGTTCTCGCTTTTAGTCTCGTCCAGTGAAGACCCGTTTCCCAGACTTGGAGGCTCACTAGTCATCTCACAAGACAAACACTCTGGGGAATGCTCCGTGTACGGCTGCTCAATTTTTAGTCGGTAGAACCGCCGCTCTTTCGGCATCTCTGCTGGGATTGCCAAGAAATATCTGTAACGGAAAAAATTAATCTTCACATTTCCTTTATCCTTATTATTTCCAGCCAACACAGTTATTCTTCCTACTCCGTGCTCCACAAGTAATTAAAGAAAAGCAATGATCATTTTCAGTTTACAGTTATTTCCTATAAACTCCATGCTCACGTCCACACACGTATCTGTCCTGTCCCCGTTTCTCTCGAGCTGAAGGACCCACCATTGTCTTCCATGCATTTAAATTTATCGAAGCACTTCCCGAAATTAATTAAAAAGACCAAAAATTTACATCTGGAGTGTATACAGTTTCGGAAAACTGTAACTCTGAGCGTGCATACTGTGGAGAAAGTGGAAACTGGATATGTAGGCTACGCTGTGAAAAAGTTGTGCAATTAGCATAATCATCGCATCTCCCCCCACATAACGTTCAATATGCATATGTAAATAAAAGAATCTTTCAAGAATCTAATTTCCATGAATGATGTATCTTGAGGGCTGGGCATCTAATCCTCCGGTATTAGGTACCCATATGTAGGACCTTGTAGGGTCGTGAATTGAAAAGATGTTAATTAGATTTACCAGCTCCTTGCATTATCCTAACTAAATCCTATCCTACAGAGTGTGGTGCGTGTTTGTGGATGGAGAATTAATATTTCCTCTTCCAGTGTGTAGTTTCTTATCACTGCTCCAGAGGAGCCTCCAACTGGCATGAAAACAAAAATGTGAAACTGGAAGTTGAGCTTATAATTCTCACGTCTCATGTGTGTATACATATCTTTGGCAATGACGCAAAACGGCTATAGCTATCTCACTATTATTTTCATAATATACTTTATCTAATATCTTCTTGGAATATTTGTCTGTGAATCACTAGTAAAGAAATGTAGAGAAAGAACATTTTTGAAGGTGTAAGAATAATTTCACAGTTAACATTGCACACGCACACACTTGTTCCCTACAGGGACATTCATTACTGTGATGATACTACGTTTCCGTGCCTCATGGAAATCCTAAAAAACAATGTTTTCCACAGCAGCTCCCTATTTAATAAATGAAAAGAAAACTGAAAACAACGGAGAAAACTAAAACTTATCGTAGGAATGAAATTCGACAATACACAAGTTAACAAGCATAAAGGAAAAACCATATTCACAACTTCCATTGAGTATTCCCTAGTCAGTTTTTCTTGAGCATACCCAGACTTTTGCTTTCAGTCAACATTCTATTATGGCAGCGTCCCTATTTTCTATTCATGGGCAGAGTGAGAAGCGGGAATCCGCGACTCGGAGTAACAAAAGGGAAGCTCGTTACAGGACGCCAGTGAGCCAGTCCTTTTTGGAATTTAGAATGCGTCCTTCTTTTTAGTTTTTTTTTAGATTGGTGGATTGGACAAAGTAAAAGTACAAAAATGCAAAAAGTTCTTCTTCCTTCGTTATTATTTTACTCTTGACTGACTGTGCAAAGGGAGCTTCAGAATCAACTGTATTATTTTCTCGTGAAAAACACTCAAGCGGATACAGCAATTAGTAAATTACCTTCCCTGCTCCAGGCCATATGAGCATAATAACATGGAGTATAGGTAGGTAGGTGGTTCACTTGAAGTAAATTACCCTTTTTTTTACTCATTTTAAAATAATTGTCATACTTTTACATTTTAGGGAAGGGAATCGCAATCAGTTAATGAGAATGGATGGTAGAGAGTAATGGCTATGGTGAAAAGTAAATGTTAAAAATCAAAATCAAAGAGTGCATTTCCTCATTAAAAATCAGTGAGGAGTTGGGATACAGGGAATCGCGGTTTAATTTTCCAATGGGTACATATGGTTTAGGAAGATGTGGGACGAGATTTATGATTAAATTGTAACTACGGGAGTGAAGGATTTATTGAGGTGTAATCTGTAAAAAAGCAAGGAACTCACATTAAATTTCTTTCTTCATCCCAAGCGTTGATTTTAATGACATCCATACTTCCATGGGTAATCGGATGGCTGCGCTTATTGACCGTATCCACGAGAACCAAGTGATCGAAGAATCCATTTTCCCCGTCTCGAACAGGAGCAATGGTAATAAAGTTTCTGGAACTTGGACTCGAGGTAAAATATGGAAATGGAACTCTTTCTACCCAACCCCGCTTCTCCGTTGGAATTCGATACATCTGTAATATACACAGAGAATTAAGTGAGCACGTCGAGTCGGAACATCCTACGTTCTACAGAGTCTACAGCTTTCTTATGAGTGCTTGTATAGCGGATTGAGTGTGGTTCCTGGTTCTTGTATAATGTAATAATAACTTCCCTCAGTCCAGACAGAATGAGAGGCCTACTACAATACTAATCACTTTGGATGAGAAAAAGAAATGCTATTACTATCAAAATCAAACGTAGTACAGATTACTGTGAGTGTGACATGTCATTATTAATTCTCTTAGAAAAGTTTTAAGGTCATCATTGCGGTTCTCGCTGGAGAAGACGGGAAATATTCTTGAGGACTGGACCATTCCCGTGGAGTGTCATAAAGATCTTAATACAAGAAGTGGAAAGATGTGTGTGAAAAAATAGTGGGAGCGAACCTCTTCACAGGAGCCATTCTTGGCGGAGCAGACGGAGATAATAGACAGATTGTACGAGCGTGAAGTCCAGATAATTCCAACCTCCGTACTTTTCACCCAACCACCAGCTGTCACGTAATATTCCCTTGAAAACACAACAAGAGCCATGTTCAGTATTAACCACCATCCTTTTATTGCTTTATTCAATTTTCTTTCCCTGCTCTAAGCTCAAAAAATCCAATTCAGTCCTTCAAATTCCCGTCTCAATTCCCGTCTCAGAGCACATTTCAGAGTGCAGTCTACTCAGAAAGTGCACGAGCAGACTGCCACACTTGATCAGCCTTACTTCAAAATTCAAGATTTCCATAAGATTATTTAAAGAATATACGCCACACAATAGTATTCCGCTCCACATTAAAACCCCAGCAGGAAAAGAAAACTCAAGAAGATATATACATTACGGTGGAACTTAATTCTATGCATTCTGGATCTAACGATGCGTGGATGCAACTTTTCCTGGAATTTCCTTATCTTTTATGCTAAGCAGGCAATTGTATTATTCTGATTTCCTCTCCTCATATTTTCCCCGTCTAACATCCTTCAAATGGGACCGACTGTGTCTCAAGTAGTTACATATAGTGCCTACTTATTCAAAGCTCTTTGTATTATTATCATCATCATTTGCTTACTTTCGGTGCGCCTTTATTTTTGGGACTTTTGCTAGTTTCACGATTTATGGCAAGTGTGTAAATTCTGTATTGTCTCCCTAACTTACAGAAGGCTTGCGATTGAAGTTGAAGAAATGGCATTGTTATTGTGAAGGAATTCAGTTCTTGCCTACAGCAAGACAGATGATTTGTGAGATGTTGATAAAGTTGATCGTAGGTGATCAAATGGGTAAGGAAAGTTTGTAGTTAGGTAAATAAATTGATCTGCGGTTGGATTATAATTAGGCAGGCCAACATGAGCTCGACAAAAACGGAATGAGAAGTCATAAATATTAGGGATTGAGATGAGGGTACTAATCGTCATCCTGAGCTTGGAACAATAAGATGCTTGGCTCTTTTCAACAGTCTTCATCTTCGCATGAAATCTTACTCTTGCTCTACACGTTTATAAACTTGGTAATAGGAAAACTTTGGAGGAGGAAACCTTGTACTTGGAGCTCTAAATGAAATATTTAATAACTTCTGGAATTATGTTGACATTGGGAACAAAAGTGAGTTGCTCTACATTCGAATAATGCTTTGAATCCATTGATGTAAGTGGGCTTAACGAGAAAGCAGGCTGAATAAAAGCTTCTGTGTTTATTGCAATCATGGTACGTTCACTCCTGCACTTCCAACCCCAACATAATCCATCTGCCCACTCAGATATGGAAAACCTCAGAAAATTTAAACAAGCCATTACTGACGATTACCACTCGAGACTTCCACATTTCCATAACTTATAAATTACACTAATTTAAAAGATTTGGGAATTTCGCAACAATTATTGTAGAGAGCGATATCCTTTTCTTTGACTTTGTTCTTCCTCCTTGTGGTTGTCACTAAGAAGATAAGAGTTTGGCTTCAGAAAATGTAATAGTTTTTATAATCGCGGCTATTAAAAAAGAACGAGTCCGGGTATATCTTCTACGAGTAATGTGAATATAATGGGGTGGTAACAGTTTCGCGAGATTTACATTTAAATACTATACCAAGTGTGTCGTTAACTTTTCGAGTCGAAACGCTTTCCTCCAGAGTAAATAGTTTAACCATCCGTACTGTAAAAATGACGACGAGGATATATGAGTGAAAGTTGTTACGTTACTTCTCCGCACTTTCAAACAAAATAACAGACAGAAGCAGACGAAATTCGATGATAGCCTACCTGAGATGAGATAATAAGCAAAACAACTGGAAGGCAAAAGTTTTACTGGCATAATACCACATACTTGAGGGAAGATAATAGCACACATTTCCGAGAAACTAAAAGTTTCCTCAAGAACCCTATAGGCATGTACCTGTCTGTGGGGAATTTCCTTGGGTCCTCGTGCGACACTGTGAAGTGCATAATAAATGCCTAATAATCTTAACTTTCTTTACAAAAATGAAGTGATAAGATTGAAGATGAGAACTGAACGAGACGCAGCCAGATGAAGGTTGCCCATTCTCTCCTCTTGAACTTTTGACATACTCACATTACTAAACAATACTAAACATACGCGTCTGGAAAGTCAATGCATAGTTTTACAAATTGGTAATTATTCCAACACATTGCAACTTTATAACAACTTTTCTGGACGAGCTTGGTCGTGCGGAGCATTGGGATCATCATCGGGATTTCTATACTGTCTACACTAAATGCACTACGCAACATTCAGATGGGAAAGACTAAGTTTTTGCCAGATTTCACGGACGTATGAAAGAGAGAAGGATAAAAACTACGCGTTCGTCTAATCTTAAGTGTTTGACAGTTTGGCTCCGGGCTGTTGGAAAGTCAGTCGTGTGGACCGGAAGCTTTTCGTCTCGTTCTAGAAACTGTCTCACGGTCTCACCTAGATAATTTATGATTTCGCCTCCAGTCTCCAATCCTGTCAGATGCCGCAATGCTACTTAATAATAATTTCACCAGAACTACAGCCTCCTCCCCAAGGACGGACTCGAACCGTTTTTCTTAATTAAACTGCTCACAGCTATATGCACGGGAGGGGAGAGAGAATCCATGATGACCTTCTCTCTCTGCTGTAGAATGTATGAGACTCTCTTTAATTTCTTAAGGATCTGGAGATGCACCCGGCACGATCTAACAAATGATGAGATGAGACGAAAGCAACGTCCGGGTAATATTGACGAGTCCTTCCTATCCTCCAGACACCAGCTCCAGTGCGGATGATGAAGATGACGATAACGAGGTAAGATAAGACTTGAGATTAAGTCCTGCATACAATTTTTCCTCCAATGTTGAGTCACCACACACTTTTTTTAAACTACTCCGATGCCAATCTGTATCTTATGAAGTCTAGACACCACAGCCTCTGGAGAAACTTCCAGCCAACATCATGAGGATGAGTGGATAAAGTGTTCAACACACTTGTAGGAACCATCTTTTGTTTATGTTCTTCAAATTTGGTCGGTCGGGACTGGATCGGAAAATAAAGAGATGAGCCGTCGATCCTGAGTCATCGTGAGATAATAATAACTTTTTTTTTCTTTTGAGGAAGATGTGAAGATAGACTTCTTTCATTTTCTCTAATCGTATTAACGAAAGCTTCAAAACAAAGTCAAACAAAAGTTTTTTCTTTCGCTACCAGTTAGCAGTCATACTTGAACTGAGTCAGTGTTACGCGATTAGCTCTGTCACATCGGATAAGTACGACACGAGACGCCAACTTCTGGAATGGAATGTCATCTTCATCCCATCCCCATTTAACCACATGAGCTCTCGCTTCTTTTACTTTTTAAATCCAAAGTTGAACTCATGTACTACCCGTATACCGTCACTGCACTGCACTCATCCCCTATGCCGCACAACTTTATAAAAAGACGGACCACCACAAGACACACTAAATTCAAGAATTCACGAGGTTTAAAAATGTTTGCAACAATTTATTTATCAAATTATCTTTTTCTTACTTTTATATAAAGCCAAAGTTGTACATTTCTCTCCAAATCAAACTTCCCACGAGCTTTTAACTTTTCTTACTTGAATATTGAATATGAATGGAATGGAAAGATGGAAAAATGGCCGTTGATTATTTATGTGATGGATGTTCAGATTGAGACGGTTAAGCCGCTCTTCTACAACTCACTCAGCCAGCATAGGATCTTACGATTAGAAGCTTCAAAGTACAGAGGGCGACCAACTGCACTGCAACTACTGCTTCAAGAAATGTTTTTTTAAAACTTTTCCGAAACTCACATAATATAACTTTGTTCCAGTTCTTTCTTTACTCTTACTCTGCTTACGTAAATTGGGAGTATTCCTGGAATTTGAAGAGACCCGTGCGATGCGGGCAGAGACTTGATCCTCTTTTCTAAAAACTTCAATTTCTATTTTATAAAATCTCAAACTTCAACCGCAGCTTGACTTCGATGACTCGTCGCATTTATAAAGTTTTTTTTTTGATTTTCAGCTTGGAATGTATTTATAAAGTTGAAGAGTTATGCCGTCAAGATCAGGACTGGAACGAAATAGCTGAGAATCCGACACTCACATTCCAATTTCAACTGCGGAGGATGTAGCTCAAGTACGAAAGTAGGCTATATTTAACTGCATATAATTATGCGTAGTGTACACCATAGGGATACGGACGGAGGCGCAAATGTCTGGTTAATCCTTTAACACAGCTCCAGTTTTTGTAATTATGATATAAACTACCTAAATACATGTCTCAGGACTCCCATCCAGCACCCAGTCTCACTAAATAATGAAGTAAATAGGTGGGTATAGGTACCTAGGATGAGTAGGAGAAGTCGGAGGATGACACAAATGTAAATAAGGGAGGCGGTTTCCCTGCCTAAATTACACTATTTATGGCGTCCTACTGTCCTTTTACTCCTCCAATAAAATTAGACAAACAAATAAATCCTTGTGAAGATTAATAGAGCAGTAAAGTCATTGTGGGCAACTAATGGCATATTTTAGAATGCATAAGCTTACGCAGTGATTAATCACGTGACACATTCCAAATTATCGTCCTCGTCCTACTATTATGTCGCTATAAATCCCTGCCTAAGAGCTTTAATTTATTCACAATTAAATATGAGCAAATAAAATTCAAATCTTAACAATGTAACCTACGCTTCTTACTCGACTGCTCTGTCCGTGCAAGTGTTTTTAGTGCCCGTGGAAATAAAATTTTATTTTCTCTGTATGTATCTGCTTTATAGGAATACGGCGTGAAACGGTGAAATCAGAATGAGCCAAGTGCCAAGGGACGAGTACGGAACGGGTAGGTAGGGAGATATATTTACGAGTACGTAGGTTATTCGGTAAAAATAGGGCGAGATAGTTGGAATGAAGAAAGGTTATGGGAATTCGGGATGAGCTAAACTTATTGGAATTGGACCTCCTCTCCCGCCCCAGTCCAAGTCTCTTCCAATTTAGCATCTGACTAACTAGTCAGAGTTTACGTCTACTTGTGGTGGCGAAGAAATGGAGAATCCATAGCAATTTCAGAGTTGAGTTCAGTTGGCCACTGGGAGAGAGAGACTCGGAGATGCGATGTTATAAAAGGAGCCATTCAATCATGGGAAGGAGAGCGATGAAAACGGCAATCTGCCTCAACTTCACTCAATTCCCCCATCATAAAAGTAATGAATGTGACTTGTCTGGGAGGAACTGGTAGGAGTCTATAAGACACTCTCCTTTGAGTGCATTGAATAGCATTAAGGATGCTCCCAAACCGCGGCCAGGAGATACGCTACCCACTTGATTGTTAATCGAAACTATTCCACTTTCCCCTCCGTCTCCTCCTTTATTATGCACTTCTTAGAGCCACTTTACCTGTGTAGTCCCTCCAACATCCACACTTTCCAAATTGTATTCAATGGCCACACTCAGTCCTAGAGCTCTGCCATAGTACAAATGTAGATGCAATCATTAGCATGTACATCTCCGCCTTTCCCCATCCCCATGGCCTCACAATTTTAACCATCCACCGAGATCATCATCATATGCATGAGCACGTATATCTCCGCTTCCCTCGGAGAACGGTAACGGGACTCGTTTGGAATGTGTCTGTAGTAATCGAAATTGAACCAATGTCGTAGACCACAATCTGTGGTGCGGTCTTCAAATTCTCTCCTCTCCGCCCAAATCACGAGATGCAGATGTTCATAGAGTGGGTCACTAGAACTTGACGGTCCTAAACAAAGTTGCAGAATGCAGTGGCCAATTTTGTGTCTGAACCCTTTTTGACCCACGACATATTAAAAACCCAAACAAAATTGCTTGCTGTCCATAGGGAAAGGGCAGGTCGAAACTTATTTAAATTCCCAATTTAACCACCTTCTTTCAACGTTTCAACGTGAGCCTACCAGGAGTCAGTTGTTGTAATGACTGCAAATTCAAAATTTTGAATAAGTTCATCTTGTCTTATCGTTCACTTTGAAGAGCTCAAGAAGCCCTGCTGCATTATAATCAGTCCTCGTACAGAAAATCTTTACATCTCAACAGGATTTTCAAAAACTCGTGGATGTCATGATGAGTGACGAGCAGCTGTATTTGTTATGCTGAATTCCAACTACTATTAAAATATCTAGCGCCCGAATTCTGTATAATCCTCAATACAAGGTATGCTTATGGCTTATATACATGTCTGACGTAGGAGAATTTCCATTTTATTTCATATGATTAAGTACGATTCTTTGGATACTCAAAAGGCACTCAAGAAAATATTATTAATAATTCAAGTGGCTTCTACATCTACTAATGAGCGCTATGGAAACCAGAGTGGTGCGCTCCATGATTATCCAGAGAGAGACAGACGCATCACATATAATGCACCGAGGGAAAATGGAGAATTTAAATGGGAACATTATCATGGGGATGTCCTGGAAAATAGGATTAGAATAGAGATGAGGATGAGGGGACTTACTGGGAAGACATGCCTTCGGGCGGAAGTAACTCTTGCTCACGGAATCCTCTCGATTGTCTCAGCTCCACCACTTTCACAGCAACTGTCGGATTATTTGTTCCAGGCTAAAATTCAATCAAATAATATGTTCAGATTAGGTAACCGTCTCACCCAGCCAAAATAAAGGCAAATTGAATCCATGCTGCACACCTGCGTATCTGCCATCTTATCAAGTGAGCACCATCTTTTCTATGTAAATGGTGAATTGTTTACGAAGCGAACGTGTTGGAATTTAAAAAAGTTAAAAAAGGAGAGTTTCTATTTAAATTTATGTAAATTCCAATTTCGTGAATATAAAATGGTTATCAGCATGAAAAGAAAATAAGGAGAAATATTCCTGTAAATGTATAAGAAATAAATAAAGCCAGAGAGATAGTGCAAAAAGGGATGTCTCCTTCAAAGACACGGGTGTACATGTAGGTATTTTGCATGGACATGGAAATGCTCAAGCTATATGTAGAGTTGAATATAAATAAATGCATGTGTGTAATATGGGTAATGTTTACCTTGGGATAGCGAAGATTCTTCACTTGAGGATACAGGAATGGTTCCTCAATATCTCCATACTGAAGCAAGGCGTGATTGCCCACCAGGGTGTCATTAAATACCATGTAGAGGAGATGCTGTCCGTCGCTCGAGAACCACAGGGCTGAGTTACTCTCTAAAATTTCCTCTGAAATTCCCCAAAAGAAAATTGTGACTTGACGTGTTTTTGGAACCTGAACAATAACGATGTGAGCGGGAGGGAGAGTTAAAGTTTTCTTCAATAATTCCCAGACTCTACTACGTATTTAATCTTTCACAAAAGTCGATGTTTCAGTTGAGAGAATATTGAAAATAAATTAACTCAGTTCCCCACGAAATCTGTATTAAATACCACAGCATGTGTGTGTAGGAATGTTATATTTATGAGATGGCTTCGGCTTTGGCTTTGGCTGTAGGAGGGGGAACGTAGGAATGAAAACACTTATGGAATTGGTATAGAGATAAGATAAAGGAATTTCTGACGTGCTAATAAAGTGGAGTAAAGAAAGTGAAAATGTTATCGAGGCTCTATGCGTAGGTGGGTGGGGTTGGGGATGGGTTTACTTCCCTTGAAGCCAACGGCTTCCCGTGTCTTATCAGAGATTGTTCATCTCGTAGGTACGAGACAGGGCCGGATAATGTGCCAGCGCAGGCAGCCCCGCTGCCTGAATTTCCAAAAAACATGTAAATGGAACATTTTGCACTTTCCAAAAACATGCAAATAAATTTTTTTGCACTTTTCAAAAACATGCAAATAAATTTTTTTACACATTTCAAAAACATGGAAAATAAATTATTTCAACATTTCAAAAACATGGAAATAAAACATTTTCCACTTTTCTCAAAACATGTAAATAGAACATTGAGCACTTTTCTGA
>JAQFZE010000234.1:0-32417 GCA_034695245.1 Dicyrtomina saundersi | reverse complement strand
TAAGACCTTGATTTCACTAGAAAAGTTAACAATTGTTAGTCTTAAGAAACTCGCTTTCAGATTTAACCATTGTTAAAGTTAAAAGCGAGTTTCTTAAGGCTAACAATTGTTAACTTTTCTAGTGAAATCTAGGTCTAACACATACATAACTGCGCATATATTTCAATTCATTACTCACAACTCATGTCTCTCATATTATATACTTTAACAATTTCGCTTCTACTTAAATGCAAAAGATATTATTTGCGAGCTTCATTCAATCAAGAAAGGCAGTGTTTTAGAGTTTAGAGCAGCACAAAATTGTAAATTAAAAAAGTCATACTAGTCAAAATTACAGATACAGGGGTTCAAAAAAAAATACTTCGTTAATATTTGTTATATAAGTTTTAGTTCAAGCTAAATAATTAATAGTGAAAAATTACAGAGATGATTTAGTACGAGATTACGACTCAGCTGCGGCTAATTCGTGTGTGAGGTTGTAGTGTATTAGAGTATCTACTAGCTAGTGTTTTAGTGTACCTGAGACGCATTCCATGCTTGGATTGCCAGTGGTCCCTGGTGGGCACTGGCAATAAGGCCGATGTTGGAAAGGTTTGCAAATTGCTGTTTTAGGACATGGGTTAGCAACAAAGCAAGGGTTCTGGCATCTGCTATCCAGACATGCATTAATATTGTTACAGTCAACATCAGCTAAACAATTTCTTCCGGGTCTTGGAACGGCTGTTCATTCAGAGTGTCCAAGCCATCGTTTTATTTTAGTTTTTTGTTTATGGTGAAAGTGCAGTAGTAATTTTTGTTAGTGATGTTTATCGTGTATCGATAAATTGTAGGTTAAGTTAGTGAAGTTCCAGAGTTTTGTTTTAGGATTCGGATGTTGCATTCATTAATAAGGCAGAATTGGGAAATGTTGCATTTTGTGAGGGAAAAGCAAAAGATTTATAAAGTTAGTTTAATATTAATACTGTAAGTACATCATTATGCGAAAATAGTGCTCCGTGCAAATTATTTCTAAAGGGGCTACTAACTCATTCATTGCTGACATAAATTAGGATATATGAAATAATAATACTGATTGGAAAAAAAAATTCAAATTCGAGTTAAACAAATTCTTACCTGGATAACAACTTCGGTAAGGATCTCCAAGTAGACCGTCTGGACAGCGACATTGAGCAATATGACGAATGACTTCACATTCAGCATTCTGAGCACATGGATTGGCGAGGGTGCATGGATTGATACACTGTTTATTACGGCAAGACAATGGATCCGCACATTCCGAGTCACTGGTGCAGCCAGATTCTTTCTTTGTATCTATTATTATCACATAACGGCACAATGAATACCAAGCTTCGGATTTCTGCATTACTCAATTCTCCTCCATTGCCCTCATATAGTTTTTTTAAGAGATATTATGTGAATTTTCCCCAAAGAAAACTCACGCAGGAGAATCGAATAAAAATTAAAATCTATACCAGAATTATTCCCTACTAATATTATTATTCCTGTATGCACACACACATTCATTCCCGCATTAGCACACTGTTGTAAGCTCTTATTCACTAAGTAAACTAATATAGTTGGTGAGTGACGTTGTTTGTTTGAGTGAGGTATTGGTGCGATTAGTAAATCTGTAAAACAGACAAATGTCGAGTTAGAGAATTTCTGCATTTTTTCAATAAAGAAAGATTTGTTAAATAAAGTTATTGTTGTGAAACTGGTAAGATTACCAGCTTTGAAGTCTGAAAAAGAATCATAGGGATTATAAATATTAAAATTAATATTAATATTCAGTAAATTTAAATGTGTTAACCACCAGCATTCTTGAAATGCATTAAATGAAAACAGAGGAAGGTTCTCAGAGAGATTCCGGGACTCGCTCAATTTCTTACCCGGCAAACATTCAGTTCGAGCATTTCCTTTGTAACCCGGGAGGCATTCACAAGTCATGAGCCTGTTGGGTAATGTATCCAAAACAGAACAGAAAGCATTTAGACCACATGGTTGTCCATACAAACATGGGTTCTTGCAACTTCGATCAATGCAAGCTTGCTTAGTTGGACAATCACTGTCCGTCGAGCATTCATAAGTAATTTGAGGATAGACGGTTTTAACAACTGAAATAAATACATAATGAAAGCATAAATATATTGATGGCCACCAGCTTATTTAACAAACAGGATTTCAATTTTAATTTGAAAATTGACAGTCCGAAAGCCTGTCCAGCCTGAAAGCTTACTTTCTGTGCAACGAATGGAGGGGTTTCCAGTAAATCCAGGAGGACAAGCACAGCTTGGTCGGTGATTGAAAACGGTGCAGATAGCTTCAGGTGGACAGTTGCAAGGATCAACACATTTCTCTCTGGCACAACTTAGATGGAATGGACAATCTGGGTCAGATGTGCATTGAGGTCTTTCGCAGCGCACTCTAGGATTTCCACGGAAGAGTTCAGGACAGTAGCATTGTGCTCTATGATTACTTGGTCGACACTCCGCATTTGTTCCGCATCGATCGTACAAGCATGGATTTTGACAATCGCGATTAATACATGTTTCAGTGTACGGGCAGTCATTATCACCTTGACAGCCAACTGTAAAAAAATAAAAGTAATGATTAGTCTATAGTCCAGAGTCCAGCTTTAATTATTACCAATTATTTAGTAATATTCTGTAGGAAAATAAACAATTATAAAATGCTGTGTTTTAAACTTACGTAAATAGCAATTGATCTGAGGATTTCCTGTATAGCCCACTGGACAAGAACAGATGGATCGATGGTTCAAAACACGACATTCAGCTTCAGGAGCACAAGATCCAGGGCAAGGATCCCGACAATTCTGATTTTGACAAGCCTTATCTGATGGACAGTCCTGATCTATTTCACACTCTGGTTTTGGTATTCTCACAGGGACAGCACACTGAATTCTTGCATTTCCTGACATTCCAGGTGGACAGTAGCATTGAGGATAATGATTGACTGTTTGACATAGAGCATTTCTACCGCACTGGTTTGGACAAGGATCCAGACACTTCTGTCCGATACAAGCTAAATGTCCAGGGCATTCCGAATTGAGAACACACTCTGGCTTGCATTCAATAAATGGTGATCCTTGAAGATCTGGAGGACAGGTGCAAGTTGCCACCCTAGATCCTGGACGAACTGTGCACTGGGCGTTAATTCCACATGGAGATGGATTGCATGGATCAACGGCAGGTTCTGGAATTTGTTTTCCTTCAAAACAAATCATTTCATAATTGTATTAGAGTTTCGAAACTATAATGTTATGACACCTTTGAGTATTAACTCGTATTATTTTGATTAAAAAAATGTAGTGATTCTACACTTACGAGGTATTTCTCCACATTGTACAAATGGATCTCCGGTCAACTCTGGGGGACATCTGCAAATTGCTCTGTGATTGATCACATTGCAAACTGCTCTGTATCCGCAGATATTTGAGGCACATGGGTTCACGCATTTGTTTCGAACACAAGCTTGAGTCCGGTCGCACTCTCCATCAACAACACACTCGGGTTTGCAAGCTACAAATGGATTTCCCTAAAAAACGAATAACAATTGAAGTTGAAGCACAAACTCAGTACTATGCGAGTACATATATATTAAATTACATAATAAAAAGTATTATATTATGCAATAAACACATAGTCAATACTATTAATCAAATTTTTGTATTTGTTTGTCAAAATTCTTACATAAGTTTCTGGTCGGCATCTACAAACTTCACCGCCATTCTCGACTGAACATTCGGCATTCACACCACAAGGCGAGGGTACGCACAAAGGTCGAGGTGGTGGACGAGGAGCAATTGTTGTCACTCTCTGTGGTGGCAATGGTGGCTGAGGTGGAGGTAGAGCTGTAGTAGAAAAAAAATAATTATCAATTATGGTTGAACGAAAAGGCAAAACCAGCTATAGTGCTAGTGTTAGTAAAGCATCAAACCAAATAATCAAAAGTAATTAATTATGAGACACTTACGAGGCTGAATTCGCTCTGGCTCAATGAATCGACAGTAAGTGAAAGGATCTCCGGTATATCCGTGCCTACATGAGCAAATTGGTATATGGTTCACGGTTCTGCAATCAGCGTTAACTCCACAAGTTCCTGGGCAAGGATCATCGCAACGAATAGTTTTGTAGCAAACTCGATCGCTTGGACAGTCACTGTCGATAACACAGACAGGTCGACATCTGACGTAGGGATCACCCAAATAAGATGGAGGACACGAGCAAGATGAAAAGTCTCCCCTGGGGGTGCAAATAGCGTTTTCACCACATGGTGAAGGGACACAGGGTGGAGGTTTCTTCACTTCAGCTATTAATTTAAAATTATTTAATTAAAAAATATTTATATGCACTACATTATAAACAGTTTTTATTTTTCTGGGGTGTATAAGTTGAAGTATTTCGCCCACAAATTAATATTAGATGCTTACGTGGTGGTGGTGGAGGGATTCGGCTACAATATGTGAAAGCATCGCCCTGGAAGCCTTCTGGACAGGAGCATATTGGTGTATGATTAATGACAGAGCACACGGCTGTTGGTGCGCAGGAGCCAGGACAAGGATCTTGGCATCTGCTCCTGATACAAGCTAAAGCTCGACTACAGTCAGAGCTGACAGTGCATTCCGGACGACAATTAGGTGGGGCTCCAATGAACTCTCGTAAGCAGCTACATTCGCAAATCTCTCCGACAACCCTACTTTCAGAATTTTGTCCGCAAGGGTTTGGTTGGCATGGATCTCGTCTTTCGGGTATACGTGGTGGAGGAGGTGGTGGTATAGCTAAATTTTTCAAAAATTATTAGATTACAAATATGTTACAAGGGAAGATTGACAAGGAAGACAAAATGTACGACTATAGATAAATCAAATAAAACACTTACGTTGACACTGGTAGAAAGGATCACCAGTTTGGCCGCTTGGACACGAGCAAATGGGCGAATGATTCTGAACACGGCATATAGCGTTAAATCCACAGGAGCCTGGACAAGGGTCGATACATTTTTGATTGGAGCAAGCCAGATGAAGAGGACAGTCTGAGCTAACAAGGCATTCGGGTCTGCAAGATGGTGGTGAGCCGATGTAGGTTGGTAGGCAGGAGCACTGAGCTTGGTAATTGACAGCAAGGCATTGACTGAACGGTCCACATGGAGATGGATAGCAAGGATCTTGTCGAACTGGTCGTGGAGGTGGTGATGGTGGAGAGGTTGGTCTGGGTGGTGGAAGCCTACAGAACACAAAGGCATCTCCTTCGTAGCCAGCTGGACAAGTACAGATTGGAATGTGAGACACGACTTGGCATCTCGCGTTCGTTCCACATGTGCCAATACAAACGTCCACGCATTTGTTATTTGAACAAGCCTTATCATTTGGACAATCATCGTTGACCACACACTCCGGTTTGCAGATGACATATGGATCACCGAATGTCTCCGGGATGCATTGGCAGGAGGCGGCTTGGTTACGATTTTTGCAGACAGCATTAATTCCACATGGGCTTGGATAGCAAGGATCCGTTGGTTGTTGAGGTGGTGGAATTGCGGGGGGTTGACGAATCCGTTTAGGCTCACAGCTTTGGAATGGGTCACCCTCATATCCTTCTGGACAGAAGCAAGACGGATTATGAGAGATGACACGGCAGTCAGCTTGATATCCACAAGCACCTCTGCAAGGATCTTGACATTTATTCTGAATACAGGCATGGATGGAAGAGCACTCAGGATGAGTGATGCACTCTAACCGACAGTTAGGAACTGATCCAAAATATCCTGATCTGCAGGAGCAGCTTGGAGTTTCGCCAAGAGCGCGACAGTCCGCATTTGGCCCACATGGATTAGGAATACATGGGTTAATGGATTCTCTCACTGGAATGAACGGTGGCACAGAAGGTTGAGGTGGAGGTGCTGTGTAAAGTATTTACATAAAAAGAATATTAGTTTCTTTAACAGAAGTACTTCTACACATAACGACATCATTCAATCATTTGAAATTTATTTTATAATTAATATTTTGAAAATAAAGTACAAACCATGCAAATAATAAAAAGCAAATAAATGAAAGCACATAACGGATAAAGCTTACGTGGTATTCTTGTGCATCTGTAGAATGGGTCTCCAGTGAGTCCTGGTGGACATGTACAAATAGGACTATGTGAAATTACTCTGCAATCTGCTTCTTGGCCACAAGTGCCTGGGCATGGGTCAATACATTTTTGGTTTCGGCATGATTTATCGAAGGGACAATCAGCTACAAAGGTTAAGAAAAAAATATTTGCATAATTAATTTTTTACGGAATACAATTTCTTAAGATTTAGAAGTTCGTTAAGATTGTATTTAATAAAAAAAAATGAAATAAAACACGTACAGTTGACTGTGCATTCTGGTCTGCAGAATGGAGGGCTTCCAATGTAAGTTGGTTGACATGTACAAATAGCTTGGTCATTGTGATCTCTGCACTGACTGTATGGACCGCATGGAGTTGGTTCACATGGATTGCGTCTAATAACTTGGGTAGGTGATGGTGGAGGAGGAGGTGGAGGTATCCTGCGGCATCCCGTGAATGGGTCTCCTTGGTAACCTTCGTCGCAATAACAGTTGGGTACATGAGAAATTACATTGCATAAAGCATTGAAACCGCAAACGCCCGGACAAGGATCTTCACACTTGGATCTACGGCAGGCTCTGTCTTGATTACAGTCGCTGTTGATAACACATTCTGGTTTACAAGCCACATATGGGTCGCCAAACATTTCGGGTAAGCAAGTACAGGATCCAGCTCCGTTTCGATTTTGACAAACTGCATTCTGACCGCACGGTGATGGGAAACAAGGGTCACGGGGTTGCTCTGGCGGTACATGACCTGAAAATTTTCCGGAAGAGAAATCAAATAAATTAAAGCGTAAGGTAATAAGCTATTGTGAATTCATAAAGGTGGAAATTCATTACTATGTGAAACTTGTGTCAGAGGAAATACTCACGTTCTGGTTCAATATAGCAGTAGGAGAAAGCATTTCCTATGTGTCCAGGGAGACAGGAGCAAGATGGTGCATGATTTATAGCATCACAACGAGCATTAACTCCACAAGCTTGAACACATGGATCCGTGCACTTATTTCGTACGCAAGCTAATTGTCTGGGACAGTCCTGATTGACGACGCACTCTGGTCTACAATTTGGAGGGCTCCCAACGTAACCTGCCCGACATTGACATTGACATCTATCACCCGAAGGTGTGCTGTCTGCATTGGGACCGCATGGACTAGGTACACATGGATTTCTTGGCTGTTCTGGAAGTCGCTGAACAGGTGCTGGAGGTATTGCGTAGCAACCCAAGAATGGATCACCAGTGAATCCTGATGGGCACGAGCAAATTGGACTGTGAGCAATCACTTTACAACTAGCTTTATAACCGCAAGTTCCAGGGCAAGGATCGATACATTTTTGGTTTCTGCAACTTTTGTCAAGAGGACAGTCCGCTGGAAATGAAAATCACCATAATCATTTTTATTATAACTATTAATGTAAATTTGCTGACAATGATTGATTTTTCCTACCCTCATTTATTTTACTAGGTACCTACTTTGAAATAATTTATTATACGAACACAACTGATGACTTACAGTTAATAACACATTCCGGTCGGCACTGTGGTGGACTACCAATGTATCCTTCTTGACAAGAGCACACTGCTTGGTCACCATGTTCTCGGCAGACGCTGTGAGGTCCGCATGGATTTGGATTACAAGGTTCATTAATGATAACTCTGGATGGTGGTGGCTCCGTAGGAGCGATTCTACAGTATGAAAACGGGTCTCCGGTGTAGCCTTGTGGGCAGGAGCAGGTGGGCACGTGATTGAAAACCTCACAAATGGCATCCACACCGCACACGCCAGGACAGGGATCTTTGCATTTGTTTCTCAGGCAAGCCTTGTCCCTTGGGCAGTCAGCATTGATCACACATTCTGGTTTACAAAGTACATAAGCATCTCCAAAGAATTCAGGGAGGCAGGAACAAGAGCCGACACCATTATGCACCTTGCATACGGCATTAGAACCACATGGTGATGGATTGCAAGGGTCTCTAGGTGGCTCTCGTACGGTTTCTGTCAAATAAATAATGGAATGTTACAAATCATATAATTATGTTTTTAATGCTTATCTTTCTATACCGTGTAAGTCATCCATATAGCAAAATCTGCAAAATAAATCACTGAATTTTTTTAGTTTATATTTTACCTTGTGGTGGCGGAATCAAGTTGCAATATCTGAATGGATCTCCAGTGTATCCTTGGAAGCAGTGGCAAACAGGGGCATGATTTCGAGGAAAGCATTCTGCATTAACTCCGCAAGCACCCGGGCATGGATCAACGCATTTCATATTCTGGCATGACTTATCAAGAGGACAATCGGCTGCAATGATTCAATGAAGTGTTATATATTTACTGTTGCAAATTAAAATTAATTAAATAATTGATAGCAAAGTGCACATAGAACACAATAAAAAAAACTTACTGTGAACAGTACATTCAACGCGACAGTTTGGAGCGTTTCCAATGTACTGAGGAAGACAGCTACAAATTGCCCGATCGCCAACTCGGTCACATCTGGAATTGGGTCCACAAGGTGAAGGATTGCATGGGTCGATGGGCCTTTCACGAACTGAATCTGGTTGTTTTACCACTGAAAATATTTGAATAAAATTATTGCATATTTTCAATCGATTTCCGTATTTTACCTTTTACAGAATTATTTATTTTGAATATAATGGGCTCCTATGACTATGTCGCGGGAATTACGTACCTGGATAGCAGCGAGAAAATGGATCACCAGTCAGTCCAGGTTTACAACTACAAATTGGACTATGATTTCTCACACGGCACTCAGCTGTAGGAGCACATGCATTGGGGCAAGGGTCGCCACATTTCTGATTTATACAAGCCTTGTCATCCGGACATTCAGAATTCACCAAACATTCTGGTCTGCAATTAGGACTAGTTCCGATGTAACCCGGAAGACATGAGCAGACCGCGTAATTATTTTCATTTCGGCATTGACTATAAGGTCCGCATGGACTTGGGAAACAAGGATCCGTAGGGATCTTGACGGGCTCGACTAAAATTTTAAGTAAAACAGTATTTAATTAAACGAAACTGCTCAGATTAGATTAAAATTAATTTCAATGTATCTTTTGTTCAAAATGTTGATGAGCCTACTTCTTTCAGGAATTGGTTGACAGCCCACGAATGGATTGCCTTCATAGCCTCGTATGCAAGTACAGGTTGGAATATGGTTGATGACATCACACTGAGCATTGAATCCGCAAACTCCAGGGCAAGGATCATTACATTTATTTCGCATACAGGCTCTGTTCAGAGCACAATCCGCATTGATGACGCACTCAGGTCGGCAAATAGTATAAGGATCTCCAAAATACTCAGGAATACAGGAACAGGAGCCGACGCCATTGATTTCCCTGCAAACAGCGTTCGAACCGCAAGGAGAAGGATTACAAGGATCTCGAGGTGTTTCATATTTGGTCTCGACGGGAGGAGGAGGAATAGGGTAACAACCAAGGAATGGATCTCCAGTGTACTGAGGTGGACACTGACAAACAGCAGCGTGATTGATTGGTTGACAAAGGGCATTCGGAGCACAAACGTTTTGTTGGCAGACATTTGCACATTTGAAATTAATACATGACCTATCATGGGGGCAATCGTCATTGATTACACATTCTGGTCTGCAATTAGGATCGGATCCGATGAACCCTTCCCGACAAACGCACTGATAACTACTTCCCACAGTTCTACAGTCTGCATTACGACCACATGGAGATGGGTAACAAGGATCGACGGGTCTGGCTGGAATTCGGACGGGTTCAGGAGGTGGAATAGGATCACATGACCGGAATGGATCTCCAGTCAAAGTGGGTGGACAGGAACAAACAGGACTATGATTTAAAACTCTACAGTCTGCTCCCCTACCGCAAGCACCAGGACATGGATCTTGACATTTCTGATTGCCGCAGGCCAAATTACTTGGACAATCCGCTGCAATTCATAAATTGTTGATTAAACGAATGTCTCACACTAGATAAAAAATACTTTTTAAAAATTAGAGTTATTGCAGTACTGCCGACTGGTACTGGTGACTCACCGGAAATAGTACATTCTGGTCGACAACCTGGTGGAGTTCCAATGTACGTTGGCAGACATGAGCAAATTGCTTGTCCAGCTACATCTCGGCACTGACTATAAGGTCCGCAAGGATTTGGTTCACATGGATTGATTTGAACTCTTATCGCTGCCAGACAATACACAAAATTTTGAGTATCTTTTAAGTTCCAAGCACAAATAAATCCTTTAATATGGTTTGAAAAAATTAACTTACGTATTTGTTGGGGAACAATTTTATTACAAACGTAGAACGGGTCACCGGTATGATCTTCCAAACAAGTACAAGATGGAACGTGGTTAATAACATCACAAACTGCATTCACTCCACAAATTCCGATGCAAGGATTCTCGCACTTGAGTCGTATACATGCTTTGTCTCGGGCGCATTCATCTAAAAAAATAATTAGTCATATAGAATATTAGGCACTGAATTCCTTTATTCCTTTCACTTTCTATAAAAAAATCTATTTCTTATTAAATTTCATGGATAAGAAAAAAAGCTATATACTACTCACCACTGATGGTACATTCTGGTCTGCATCCCTCGTAGGCATTTCCAAAATATTCTGGTAAGCATTCACAAGCTCCGACGCCATTACGATTTCGACAAACAGCATTGGCTCCACAGGGAGATGGATTACATGGATCCGTTACGTCAATTCTTTCTGGGGCTAAAGACAAGAAATATATTCATTCAAAAACCATATACAAACGAATATAAAAAAATTAATGAGCCTATTTTGTGACTTCATACGTGGAGGAGGTGGTTTCGGAGAGCAGTAAGTGAAAGGATCTCCGATGTAGCCAGGTTCACAACTACAGATTGGAATGTGGTTGACCACTGTGCAGACAGCACGAGCTCCACAAGCACCAGGACAAGGATCCATACATTTGAGATTTATACAAGCCAAGTCACTTGGACAATCCGCTGCAATAATGAATACATTAATGTTTCAGAAATGCCAAGAATAGTAAAGACTATTCCCCTTTGTTTTTATAAATCTATATTTTTTAAATATAAATCAAAATAACTCACCTGAACTAGTACACTCTGGACGGCAGCTTGGAGGACTTCCGATATAATTCCTGATACAACTACAAGCTGATCTATCTCCAACTTGCCTACACTCCGCATTTGGACCACATGGATTTGGTACACATGGATTTGTTATTCTTATTGGCTCTAATGCTGTAAAATTGAAAGGCGCAAATATATTGTTTAAAAATTCAATTAAATACAATAGTGTATAGACTGACAGCAGAAAATAATGAATAGTCTGATAATAAATTATATTTATATTTTATTTAATTACGTTGAGGCGGTGGTGGAGGATTTGGGTAGCAGCGGAAGAATGGATCTCCAGTAAAGTCAGGTGGACATGAACATAACGGGCTGTGAAGCTTAACTATGCAATTGGCTCCAGTTCCACAAGTTCCAGGACAGGGATCTACGCATTTCTGATTTTGACAAGCTTTGTTATCAGGACACTCTGAGCTGACAACACATTCAGGACGACACTGAGGAACAGCACCAATGTAGCCCGCCAGACAGGAGCAAATGGCTTGACCATTTCCGTTCCTGCATTGACTGTAAGGACCACAAGGACTAGGGAAGCATGGATCTTGTGGGGGACGTGGCTCAATACCTGCATGGGTCATTTTCGAATAAAATTCAGAGGGTTAACTTACTGGTTAGAAAATGCATCAATTAACACAATTCGTAATTTGGACATCACTGTTAAAAAAGAAGAACTTACGCTCTGGTGGTGGAGGTGGAATGGGGTAGCACTGTGAAAATGCATTTCCTGTATAGCCTGGTGGACAAGTACAAATGGGGATGTGACGCTCTACATTGCAAGAAGCTCCAACGCCACAAACGCCTGGACAGGGATCTTTACACTTGTAGCCAATACAAGCTTTAAGATTATCACAATGATCGTTGATTTCACATTCTAATTTGCATTCTGTGTATGGATCTCCAAAATATCCCTCCCGACAACTGCAAGAACCGGCTCCATTGTAATTTCGACAGTCCGCATTGCGACCACAGGGTGATGGATTGCAAGGGTCCACAATTTCTATAATATTTCTTACGGTAGCTAAAATTGATATGAAAAATTGAATTAAATTAAATCAAAAACGTTAGTTAGTTCCAGGTAGAACCAAGTTATTGAAGAGGACTGCCGTAAGAATAATATTTGTAAGTATTGATTGATTTTTACGACTTACTAATTTCAAGTTGGTAGCATGAATGTGTTGGATTTCCAGTGTAACCAGGAATGCACGTACAGATGGCGTTGTGACGCTGAGCCCGACATTCTGCGTTGATGCCACAGGCGCCTGGGCAAGGGTCCACACATCTTAGATTTTTACAAGCCTTGTCATCTGGGCAGTCATCATTTCGTTCACATTCTGGTCGACACTCTGGTGGTCTTCCGATATATCCCTCTTGACAACTACAGGCTGCTTGACTAGCGAAAATTCTGCACGTCGAGTAAGGTCCACATGGGGATGGTTGACAAGGATCTCGCGGGGCAACAGGGGCTGGTATAAGAGCTTTAATCTCTTCCCTCTCACATCGAGTGAAGGGATCGCCCACGAAGCCAGGTTTACAGGAGCAAATTGGACTATGATTGATGACTCTGCACTCGGTATTATAGCCTCCACATGTTCCAGGGCATGGGTCGATACATTTTTGATTTCTACAAGCCGTGAGAGCGGAGCAGTCCGAGTTCACAACACACTCTGGTCTACAAGAGGGTGGTGTTCCAATGTAGGGTTCTACACAGGAGCAGATAGCATAGCCATTTTGATTTCTGCACTGGCTGTATGGTCCACAGGGGGATGGAATGCAAGGATCTTGGGGTCTTTTGATGTCAGGAGCTGGAGTTGTTTGGATTATATAACAATTACTAAAAGGCTCGCCAGTATATCCCGGAAGACAGTTACAGGTTGGGACATGATTGAATACTTTACACTCTGCGTTCGTTCCGCAAACTCCGTCGCATACATCTCTGCATTTGTGACTAACACACGCTTTGTCGTAGGGACAATCCTGATTGATGGTGCACTCTGGTTGACAGGATGAGTAGGGATCTCCGAAGTAGTCTGGCAAGCAGAAGCAAGCCCCGGCGCCATTTCTATCTCTGCACTCAGCATTGGATCCACAGGGTGATGGAACGCAAGGGTTTCGGATTTCTTCTGGTATTCTTATTGGGGGTGGAGGAGGTGGTGGTTCACATCTACTGAATGGATCCCCTTGGAACCCTTGTATGCAGTAGCATTGTGGCCTATGACGTTCTACCCGACACTCAGCATTCAATCCACAAATTCCAGGGCAAGGGTCATCACACTTATTTCTCAGACAAGCCTTGTGCTGAGGACAATCCTGGTCAATTGTACACTCATGTCGACAATTGGGTGGCTGACCAATGAAACCAACTCTACAGGAACAAGCCGCTTGCTCATTAATAACTCGGCAATCCGCAAAATTACCACATGGGGATGGTTCACATGGGTTTCGTTTTTCGAGATAAGTGGGAGTTGGTGGAGGAGCTCTCACGATCTCACAGAATCGGAACGGGTCACCAATTTGACCCTGAGGACATGTGCAGATGGGCGAGTGATTGATGACTCTACACTCAGCTGTGGAAGCGCAAGGGCCGGGACAAGGAGCAACGCATTTCTGCCGGATGCAAGCCTTATCCAGGGGACATTCTGAACTGCTAAGGCACTCTGGTCGGCAACTTGGAGGTGATCCTACATATTCTTCTAGACAAGAGCACACTGCCACACCATTCTGTTCCCTACACTGACTGAATGGACCGCAAGGTGAGGGTTGGCAAACATTGATTGGGGCTTCGATCTTGGGTTGCTCTGGCGGCAGTAGATGACATCCTCTAAATGGTTGACCAGTGTAGCCAGGAATACATTCGCAAGATGGAACGTGGTTTTGAACAGTGCATTGAGCATTGTACCCGCAAACACCTGGGCAAGGATCTTGACACTTATTCTGTATACAGGCTCGGTTCAATGGACATTCCGCTAAAATGAAAAAAAAAACACATGTATAATATTTAATAATTGTAATTTCGCAATGGAATATATTTGCTTGTGTAAATATGGAAATTAGGTATATTATTATACAGGTTATAAATGTATCTGTCCGCATACCATTAACGACGCACTCAGGTCTGCATGAGGTGTAAGGATCTCCTTGGTAACCTTCAATGCAAGAACAAGATCCGGCAGAATTTCTAACTGAGCAGAGAGCATTGGAACCACAAGGTGAAGGATTACATGGGTCCAATAGATCTACCCGGACTGGCTCAATAGGTGGTGGTGGTATAGGAGAGCATTGAGAGAATGGATCTCCCTGATATCCAGTAATACAGAAGCATTGTGGTCTATGACTGATGACACGACATTCCGCATTGAAGCCGCAAGCCCCCACGCATGGATCTCGACATTTCTGTTGAACACAAGCTTGGTCGCTTCGGCACTCTTCGTCAATGACACACTCTGGTCGGCAATTAGGGGGTTGTCCAATGTATCCCACTCTGCAGGAGCAGGCAGCTTGACCATGGATCTCTCTGCACTCCGCATTATGTCCACAGGGGGAGGGGATGCATGGATTGACGGGTTGCTTCGGCTCGGAGATTTCAACTCTTTGTGGAATGACTCTACAAAGTGAAAATGGATCTCCATTGTGACCCTCCGGACAGGAGCAGATAGGGGAGTGATTCACAACTCTGCAAACTGCGTTTGGAGCACATGGTCCCGGGCATAATTTGACACATTTCTGATTTGTACAAGCCATATCGAGAGAGCAGTCGGAGCTGGTTAGACATTCTGGTCTGCAATTTGGACTGGTTCCAATGTAGCTGGGAAGACAGGAGCAGACTGCCACGCCGTTTTGTACACGGCATTGACTGTTAGGACCACAAGGAGATGGTTGGCAAGGATCTTGATGAACGATTCGGATTGGTTCTTCAGCTGTTTAAATGTAAAAAAGTTTCTTATAATTATACTATTTCAGATCACGTGATTCCATAGGTAAATCTTTCCATGCAAAATTACATATCCAGTATTTAAAAAAATTTGCTGTAAAAGTAGGTATAGGTACTTACGTATAGGGTGGCAGACCCGGAATGGATCTCCTGTGTACTGTGGAATGCAATTACATGTAGGTATATGATTGTTAACGATACACTCGGCATTATAACCACAAACACCGGGACAGGGGTCTTGACATTTATTCCGAATACACGCCTTATCTTGGGTAGGACAGTCCGTATTGGTGACGCACTCAGGGCGGCAAGCCACATAAGGATCTCCAAAGTACTCGGGTAAGCAGACACAAGCTCCAGCGCCGTTCTTCTCGATGCATTTGGCATTTGCTCCACATGGGGATGGATTACATGGGTTCCGGATTTCTTCTCGAATTTCAGTTGGTGGTGGGGGTGGTGGGATTGGATTACACCCGGAGAATGGATCCCCTTGGTAGCCAGGTCGACAAGTACATTGTGGACTATGTAATAAAACTCGACAATCTGCATTGTACCCACAAGCTCCGATACATGGATTTTGACATTTCTGTTGTGTGCATGCTTTGTCCGTTGGGCAGTCAGCTAAAGAATAATAGATCAGATTGATTGTCAAGAAATAACTGAAGACATAATTATTGGCAATCATTATAAAATATACTGCGATATATTACATTAATTTTCTATAATAATTGTTCCGTACCATTCATAACACATTCGGGTCGGCAGTTGGGTGGAGATCCCATGTAGCCCAGTTGACACGAGCAAGCTGGCTGTTCATTGATGACGCGGCAGTCAGCGTAGCCCCCACAAGGTGAGGGTATGCATGGGTTTTGAGGTCTCTTCAAGTCCACGATTTCACGGGGTGGTTGAGGATTGCAGCGTGAGAATGGATCTCCAATGTAATTAGCAGGACAGCTACAGATTGGGCTATGATGGAGTGCTCTGCACATTGCTGAGGGAGCACAGGGTCCAGGGCAGGGATTGATACATTTTGTATTCACACAAGCCTTGTCCAGGTCGCACTCAGAACTAGAGTAGCACTCAGGTCGACAGTTAGGGCTCGTGCCGATGTAATTGGGAAGACATGAACAAACCGCAATTCCATTTTGTTCACGACATTGACTATTCGGCCCACAAGGGGAAGGTTGACAGGGATTGCGCTGAATTTGAACTCTCTCGGGTTCTTGAATTTGTGCTATTATTTTTAAAAAACAAATATAATATACGAATATAAAACATATTGCAAAAAAAGGATAAAATATACATAATATATACATATATACAAATATTTAAATTTATGTGGGCGAGATTTTCTACTTACGAATAGGATGACAGCCTCTGAAAGGATCGCCAGTGAAACCAGCCAAGCAGGAGCAAGTAGGAATATGGTTCCTAACTTGACATTCAGCCTGGTAGCCGCAAATACCCGGGCAAGGATCTTGACATTTACTTCTAATACATGCTTTATCTTGACTGTTAAAACAAATAAATGAGCATGTTTTATGAGCTTAAGTTCATCCTTTATTATCACATTCGCAAAGACAATTAAAAACATAAATAATCCGTATAATTTTCCATACCTGCAATCGCTGTTAATAACACATTCTGGACGACAACCAGAGTAGGGATCTCCGAAATATTCAGGTAGGCAAACACAGGAGCCAGCTCCATTTCTTTCCTTACACAGTGCATTTGCTCCACATGGAGATGGATTACAAGGGTCAATATGTTCAATGGGTATTATTTGTTCAACTCTCTGAGGGATGAGTGAGCAGCCTGAGAAAGGATCACCCGTGTAGCCAGGAAGGCAGGTACACTGTGGATTATGATTATGAACTCGGCAATCTGTATTAAATCCGCAAGCTCCAATGCAAGGATCCCTGCATTTCTCTTGGACACAAGCCAATGTTTGTTGACAGTCGGCTATAATTAATACATAAAATTCCTCAATTATTTTAATTAAATACTTTCTTTTTAAATTTACATCCGTCCAGCATGTCGAAAATGTATGATTAATAAAGTTTTGCATTATACAACTTACGTGTAATAATACATTCTGGTCTACAATTTGGTGGACGTCCCTGGTATCCTGCCATGCACGAGCAAGCCGGCTGTTCATTGATGGCCTTACACTCAGAGAATGGTCCACAGGGTGAGGGATAGCAAGGATTGACGGGTCGTTTCTGCTCAACAGGTATCACGGCCTTAATCTCTTCGCGACATCCCACAAACGGATTTCCGACGTAGCCCGGTTTGCAAGAGCAGATCGGACTGTGATTATGTACTCTGCAGACAGCTTCCACTGCACACGAGCCAGGGCAAGGGTCAACGCAGCGAGAATTGAGACAAGCTTTGTCCAAGGGACATTCGCTGTTGGTGGAGCATTCTGGTCTGCATGATGGAGGGGACCCAATGAATTCGGGCAGACAGGAACAGACAGCAACGCTATTGAGCTCCTTACAGGCACTGTTGGGTCCACATGGGGATGGATAGCAAGGATTCAAATTCTTTGGCGCTTCTGGAGGTGGTGGAGGAGCTAAAAGTTATATAAAAACATTAATACGCGTTAAAAATTATGAATTCTTTTTTATTTATAACTACCTACGTATTTAAATTTATACAAAATTCGTTTATTTTAGAATGAGTTTCATTTTTGGTTTGGACAAACTTACGTAATAAGTGGCATCCACTGAATGGGTTCCCAGTATATCCAATATCACAAGAGCAAGTCGGTACATGATTTTGAACGGCACAATTTGCATTGTAGCCACATACTCCAGGACACGGATCTTGACATTTATTGTTGATACAAGCTTTGGTAGTGGGACAGTCTTGATTGAGAACACACTCCGGTTTACAAAGAACATATGGGTCTCCAAAATATTCCGGGAGGCAAATGCATGAGCCAGCACCATTTCTTTCTCGACACTCCGCATTAGCACCGCAAGGTGAGGGATTACAAGGATCCAAAACCTCCTGAATGGGAGCCGGTTGCTTAACAATAGGAATAACATCACAACCCGTGAACGGATCTCCATTATGACCAGGTAGACAGTAGCACTGTGGCCTATGAGCTGAGGCCCGGCAGTCCGCATTGTATCCACACGCCCCTGGGCAAGGATCTTGACATTTAGTTTGAACGCAAGCTCTATCCGAGGAACATTCCGAGTCTATGACGCACTCAGGTCGACAGTTAGGAACAGAGCCAACATAGCCAGGCTCGCAAATACACGCCGGCTGCCCATTCACCACTTTACAGAGAGAATTTGGTCCACAGGGGGATGGGACACAAGGATTAGTTGGGACGACTGGCTCAGGGACTCTCTCTTCAACCTTGAGAACGCAGGATGTGAATGGATCTCCAACGTAATTGGGTGGACAAGTACAGAGTGGTCCATGATTGATGACGCGACACTGAGCAGAGGGAGCACAAGGGTCCGGGCATGGATTCACACATTTTTGACTATTGCAAGCCTTGTCCAGATCACAGTCAGAGCTTGTAAAGCACTCGGGTCTACAGTTAGGGCTCGTTCCAATATAGTTTGGAAGGCAGGAGCAAACTGCAATGCCGTTCTGATTCCGACATTGACTAAAGGGTCCACAGGGTGAGGGGTAGCACGGGTCACTGGGTCTCGTTGGTTGTACTTCGATGCGAATGAGCTGACACCCACGTAAGGCTTCTCCCGTGAAGCCCTCAATGCAGGTACATGTGGGAACATGGTTGTAGACGTGACACTCAGAGTTGGCGCCACAAACGCCTCGACATGGATCCACGCATTTGTTCCTGAGGCAAGCTTTAGTCGTCGGACATTCCTGATTGAGAACGCATTCCGGACGGCAACCATTGTACGGGTCACCAAAATACTCAGGCATACAAACGCAAGCGCCTGCACCGTTCCTTTCAAAGCATTCAGCGTTAGCTCCACAGGGAGATGGATTGCAAGGATCTAAAACTTCAATGACTCTATCAGGGATAGGAGTTGGTGGTCGTAGTGAGCAAGCTGAGAAAGGATCTCCAACATAGCCCTCGAGGCAGTAGCATTGTGGCCTGTGAGCCACAACACGACAGTTAGAATTGACTCCACAAGTTCCAATGCAAGGGTCACGACATTTCTGTTGCATACAAGCCAGGTTATTGGGACAGTCTTCATCCGTCGTGCATTCAGCTCTGCAGTTGGGTGGTCTTCCGATGTATCCACTGGAACAGGAGCAAGCTGGTTGCCCATGGATTTCCCGACATTCCGAGTATCGACCGCAAGGGGATGGAACACATGGATTTTGAGGAGGCTGTGGAACTGCTGGGATGGGTTGTTTAACTTCAGGTCGGCAATTCGAGAATGGATCTCCCACATAGCCAGGTTTACATGAGCAGATAGGACTATGGTTGACAACCTTGCAGGTAGCGGATGGAGAGCATGGCCCTGGACAAGGATCCACACATTTCTGATTCCTACAAGTTTTGTCCAGTGGGCAGTCACTATTGGTGACGCACTGGGGTCGGCAAGAGGGAGGAGATCCGATGTAATCAGCTAAGCAGGAGCAGACGGCAAGACCATTCAGAACTCTGCACTGACTGTTGGGTCCACAGGGGGAAGGTCTGCATGGATCTTGAGGCTCTGGGATGCGAACTGGAGGAAGGGGGATGGGATGACATCCCTGTAGTGGTTCTCCAGTGTAGCCAGGGATACAATTACAGTTCGGCACGTGATTATACACTTGACACTCCGCATTTATTCCACAAACTCCAGGGCAGACATCCTTGCATTTGTTGTTCACACAAGCTTTGTTATACGGACAGTCCTGGTTCAGAACGCACTCTGGTCTGCAACCAAGGTAAGGATCTCCAAAGAAATCTCGCAAGCAAATACAAGCACCAGCACCGTGTTGCTCCCTGCACTCGGCATTAGGTCCACATGGTGACGGATCGCAGGGTGATTGTACAGGCTCAGGAACTCCTATTGGGAAAAAAAATTAGATGTCCCCATATATTTTTCAATTTTACATAGCGTTTCTTGTGTAAATATGTGCTCTATTAATTTTGGACAAAAAACATACTTGGAGTTTCTACAACGGGTATGATCGAGCATCCTCTGAATGGATCGCCAGTGTAGCCCGGGCTACAGAAACATTGAGGTCTATGTAAAGTTGTTCTGCATTCAGCATTATAACCGCAAGCACCCACACATGGATTTTTACATTTCTGCGTCACACAAGCCAAGTCGGTAGGGCAGTCCGCTATAAAAAATAAAACGTATTCAAACGTTATTCATGCTCACAATTGCAGGAATAATTTTCAAAAATAATATATAAAAAAACAAATGTTTCAAAACAAGCACTTACCATCGATAGCACACTCTGGGCGACAATTAGGTGCAGTTCCAAGATAGCCAGCTTGACAGGAGCAAGCAGGTTGATCATGAATATTTTTACATTCACTGAATGGACCGCATGGAGATGGGACGCATGGATTAGTTGGTACTTTAATCACAGGTCTGGGAGCACAGTTGACGAATGGATCCCCTTCATAATTGTTTGGACAGGTACAGATGGGGGAGTGATTCACCACTCTGCACTGAGATGATGGGGAGCAAGGGCCAGGGCACGGATTGACACATTTCATACTCACGCACGCCTCTTGGAGGGAACACTCTGCACTGGTCAAGCACTGAGGTCTGCACGATGGAGGACTTCCGATGTACTCTGGAAGACAGGAGCAGACAGCAATTTCATTTTGATTCCGGCACTGAGCGTTGAGTCCGCAAGGAGATGGGCGGCAAGGATCCTGAGGTTGTTTTGAAACTGGAGGCGGCGGTGGAATGAGGTAGCAGGAGCTGAATGGCTGTCCAGTGTGTCCAGGTAAGCAAGTGCAGATGGGGACGTGATTGTACACCGTGCACTCAGCATTGAATCCACAAGTACCCGGGAGGCAAGGATTTTTACATTTTTGATTCATACAAGACTTGTCATTGGGACAATCCTGGTTGAAAAGACATTCGGGACGACAAGCAACATAGGCATCTCCAAAGAAATCTGGGAGGCACCGACAGGAACCCACGCCATTTTGAACTTCACAAATGGCATTGGATCCACAGGGGGATGGATTGCACGGATCCCGAATAATCTCTTTCACAACTGGTTACAAAATATAAATTGTTAGCAATCTTCTAATATTATATTGAATTTTTGTAAGACATTTTTGAGACAACTTACTTATTTTATTACAACTTGAAAACGGATTCCCTTCATAGCCCTCGTCACAGAAGCAAATTGGAATATGATTCGTGACTTTGCACACTGCATTAATTCCACAAGCACCTGGACAGGGGTCCAAACATTTCTCGTTGATACAAGCTCGATCATTCAGACAGTCTTGATGGATGGTGCACTCCGGTCGGCACTGAGGTGGATTTCCTTGGTACTCAGGAAGACAACTGCAAACAGCTCTTTCGTAAAGTACTCTGCACTGAGAATTTGGACCACAAGGCGACGGTATGCAGGGATCCTGCTTCTTCACAGGTGCAGGAATTATTTGGGGTTCTATTTCAAAAAATTCAATCAATTTTAATTTTTTCTATTTCAATCAAAAACTACCGTAATAGTACAGAATACAAATGAACATGTGGGCATTATTATTTTAAATCGGAGGTACTTACGTTTTGGAATTCTTTCACAGTGTACAAATGGGCTTCCAGTGTGATCAATAGGACAAGAGCAGATTGGGCTGTGAAGATGAACTCGACATTCAGCATTGGCTGCACATGGACCATTCGCACAGGGATTGATACATTTCTGATTGATACAACTTTTGTCAATAGGACAATCGGCTAAAAAGACACACGCAAAAGTGAAAATTAAATTCATTTTCTTCATCATTGGTAAATAATCTTTACTTCTTAAACGCTCTTACAAAGAATTCAAACTCACCATTGACGACACATTCTGGAGCACACTGCGGTGGGGTCCCAATATAATTAGGCAGACAAGAACATATGGCACGTTCATTAAGCTCTTTACACTGACTGTATAATCCACATGGGGATGGATTACAAGGATCCTGTCTTGGTCTGGGAGGAAGTGCTGCTCAAGAATTAATAAAATAAAATTATAGTAATGAGCAATTTAAAGTAATTTTTTGTACCCTTTGGGTATTATATCTGGCTATGTTTTAACACAGAATATTTTAGCTTACATCTCGGTGGAATCAGGTTACAGTAATGGAAGGGATCACCCTCGTAGCCGGGCGGGCAAGAGCATGATGGGACATGATTGTACACGGTACAAATGGCTCCTTTTCCACAAGTTCCAGGGCATGGGTCCACGCATTTATTTCGAACACAAGCCCTGTTTGAAGGGCACTCAGCATTGATAGTACACTCTGTGCGACAAGCCGTGAAGGGATCACCCTCATTTGGTGGAATGCAGTGACAACTAGCTTTTTCGTAGAGTTGTCGACACTCAGCATTGAGACCACAAGGCGATGGATTGCAAGGATCAACAATTTTGACAACTTCTATATATTCCATACAAAATTTTAAAATTACAAATTTTAAATTCAATTACCTTGCAGCCTTTTAAGGGACCTAATATCCGTACCTAGCTTACTTACATTCTTATTCTTATCACCACAATATTTGTTTAATACAATTTTTTTTCACAAACCTGGGATTTTGTGACACTGAGAAAATGCATCTCCTCGGTAGCCATCTTGGCAAACACACACAGCTGCATGATTAATAACGTGACAGACAGCATTGATTCCACAACTATCCTGGCATGGGTTGACGCAGCGTTGCTGAGCACAAGCCTTTGTTTGAGGACACTCAGCTGTGAATTTAGTAATGAACAATACAATTATGATTAGATTTTTAAAATATTAATTAACCTTATTAAAATTTCTATTTGAGCTTATTGATTTTCTAATTTTTTAAATATATTAAAATTCATCATATTGTATATTTAATATACCAGAAATTGTGCACTCAGGGCCACAGTAGGGCGGCGTTCCGAAAAATCCTTGCAAGCAAGAGCAAACGGCTCGCTGTCCTTCAGCAGTACACTGAGAGTTTGGACCACATGGGGATGGTGCGCATGGATTTCGTTTAACAGGTGCTGGAGTTGTAACGATTTGTTCTACAAAAATAATATAACGTAAATTAGATTTTGATATCAATTTAATACAAGTATATACTTATTCACCAAAATAGCGCGGCAGTTTTAAATGCCTATACAGACGCCATTTATTATCACAATGAATATAGAGATTACAAACCTGGAATCCGAGAGCATTGAACCAGAGGATTTCCCTCATACCGCTCTGGACAAGAACAGTAGGCAGTATGGAATCTGACATGGCAATTAGCATTCTGTCCACATTTTCCTGGGCATGGATCCACGCAATTTTGTTGAATACAGCATTTATCATTACTACAATCTGAGTTGACAAGACACTGAGGACGGCAGTTGGGAACACCTCCAAAATAGCCTTGAAGACAAGTACAAATGGCTCGGTCATTGTGGCTCCTACATTGACTGTATGGTCCACAAGGAGATGGAGAGCAAGGGTCGACACGAGCGGGTGGTGTAGGGATGTACTCCCTCCTGGAACAACTCACGAATGGGTCGCCGTAATGATTATCTTGGCAGTAGCATGTAGGGACGTGATTCCGGACTTGACACAGAGCACCCACTCCACAAATACCCGGACAGGGGTCCACACATTTGTAGTTTGAGCATGCCCGGTCATTTGGACAGTCTGTGTTGAGGACGCACTCTGGTCGACAGCCAAGAATAGGATTTCCAAAGTAATTGGCCCTGCAGGAACATGTGGGAATGACTCCGTCATTAGAGGTGCAGTCTGCATTGTCTCCACAAGGGTTGGGATCGCAAGGGTGTCGAACTTGTGGTTGGGGCTTCTTGGGGATGACAGGGGTTGGTCGTCGGTTACAAGCAGTGAAGGGGTCCCCTTCGTGGAAAGGTATACAGGAACAGACGGGGACATGTTGAACGACGCTGCACTCAGCATTAATTCCACAAACACCGACACAGGGATCCGCACAACGGAGGGATATACAAGCTCGATTATTGGCACACTCCGAGTCTCTCATGCATTCTGGTCTGCAGGGAGTTCCGAAATAGCCTTGAATACAGGAGCAGAGAGCGCTCCCATCCCGCACTCTACATTCTGAGTAAGGTCCACATGGATTTCTGGCACATGGATCCTCATAAGTTGGTCCAGGTAAATACTGGGGAGGAGGTGGGTATGGGTTCCTTTCGGAAATTGGCTCTGTGAAGCATTTCATAAAACAATTTAGATTTATATTCTAATAATATTTCAAGAATTAGTAGCAATTATGGATTAGAAAAATAATTATATTTTCCCTTTAAAATATTGAACTCACGTTTACTACACTGGTTGTATGGATCGCCGTAATAGCCATAGACACAGGTACAGGTTGCCCTATGATAGGAAACCTTGCACTGAGCGTTGATTCCACAGAATCCTATGCAAGGATCCACACATTTCAGATTTCGACATTCTTGATGATCGGCACAGTCCGTGCTTTGGACACATTCTGGGCGGCAAGCTCTAGTTGGGTCTCCAAAGTAACCGAGATTACAGAAACAAACTGCATTTCCATTCACGGGTTTACAGTAAGCATTTTGGCCGCATGGAGTTGACTGGCAGGGATCCGTTACTTTTTGTGGTTGGGTGGGTGTGGGTGGAGGATAAACTGGAGTTGGCTCTGTAATGCAAATATATTTTTTAGTTACTTAATTATTTGTTGACGATGGATATAGTTTTCAGTATTTCAAAATTTCAATGCATGTGTAAGTATTTTATTGAACGCTTTTAGAAAACAATAAACTATTTATGTGACTAAGAAAATATTCTTTTTACTTTGATGACATCTAACGTAGGGATCTCCAATTAAGCCATACGAACAGTAGCAAACTGGTCGGTGCTCCTATTTTTAAATTACAAATACAAAATGCACACATTAAAATTAAAATTAATTCCATTTGTACGATTGACGTTAAATAGTTTCAAAACAGTCGCAGTCTAAGGAAACAAAGCCTACTAATTAAATGAAGTCACAAATGATTTTTGAAAATTACAAAATGTTACCTGAGGTTTGCATTCAGCATCAATCCCGCAAGCACCAGGACATGGGTCAACACAGTTTTGATTAATACAAGTTTTTGTGGTGGGACAGTCTTGATGACTAGAACATTCGGGTTGACATCCACGAGCACTCACAGGATGTCCTTTGTAGCCAGTTCGACAGGAGCAGACGGCTCTTCCTCCTTGAATATTACAGTCAGTATTGGATCCACAGGGAGAGGGCAAGCACGGGTTGATGTCGGGTCGACATCCTTCGTATGGATTTCCAGCAAAGTTAACTTTACATTTACAGATCTCTTGATTATTCATCAAGAAGCACTCGGCATTCGGACCGCAAGGACCGGGTCTACACAGCTGTGGGCCGGGTGAAGTACAATTATAATAAGCATTTCCAAGAGTTCCAATGGGGCAGTAGCAGGGCGGAGTTCGGGTAGTGTCACAAACAGCCCCTTCCCCACATGGATTCGGCTCACATGGATTCTGCTTCACTACACAACCTTGAATCGTATTCCTCTGCTCGATGAAGCCATCAACACAAGTACATCTAGCGTATCCATTCTGAATAGAACAGAGCGTATTGGGTCCACAAGGTGAGGGATTGCAAGGTTGTGCTGGCAACTTACACGGACTCTCTGGAGGACTCCCAATGTAAGAAGGTAAGCAAAAGCAAACTGGACGTCCATTAATTGTTCGACAGTCCGAATTTGGCCCACAAGTATGGGGCTCGCAAGGTGAACCTTCAGGAACTATTTAGTAACATTAAAAAAAATTGTAATTACTATAATATATTTACAAAAACTCAAAAATACTGCAAATTAGGATAATATCGTGAGCATTTTCTTACTGCAACGCATAAAGGGATTTCCAGTCGTCTTTCGTGGGCAATAACAAACCGGAGCTCCGTTGCTGAGTTCGCACAAAGCACCTTCTCCGCAAGGTGAAGGATTGCAAGGATCTCCACGTACTGTCAGCCACATCATGAATTTAATCAGAATGTACCCTTAATTTCATCATTCAACATATATTCGCAAAAATGTAAAAAAAACAGCTCAGCTTACCTTTACAGTTTCTTATTGGGTCCCCTTCATAACCGCCAGGACATTTACAGAACGCTTTGTGGTCCCTGACCTCACAAACAGCGTTCGTACCACAGCGACATGGAGTCACACATTTCCGTTGATAGCAGGCGAGATGTGAGGGACACTCACTGTCACTTCGACAACCAGACGGCGCTGTGGATTTAAAAATTTAAAAAGTGTAAAACAGTACCAAGAATTAAATTAAATTCAATTAATCAACATAACCTTCCATTAATTTATTGTTACTGAGTACGATTACTTACGTCTCGTACAACCAGTGAATGGGTTCCCAACAAATCCACTAAAACATCTACAAACAGCTAAACGATTTTCACTGAAGCATTCTGCATTGGGACCACAAGAGTCTTGCATGCAGGGAGAGCGACAGAGTCTGTTTAAACGGTCACAAAATTTGTTGGTTGGGCAGTCCTCATTGAACTGACAGGCTGGCTGGGTGATATGTGGAAGGTCACAGGCTCGAGTGGGTTCACCCACATAGCCATCTTTGCATCGGCAGAGAGCTTGATGATTCGCATTGTGACAGACAGCATTGGATCCGCAAGGATCCCGAACATTGCACGGCTTGGCACATTTCCCTTCCCAACAAAATTGATCCGGACCACACTCATTGTCGCTCGTGCAGCCCACTATGTTATAACATTGAACCCAACCAAATTATTAGAATCAAATGTCTCATGAAAAACTAAATGAAAAAAAAAACCCTCACTCTATCCAGACTATATAGATTCTTTTTTGAGAAAGATAAATATTTTGAAAGTTATTTGAGTCATTATTGCTCACAATTGTACAGAATACGGAATAAGGAAAACACAACATAAGAACATGTGTAAAATAAATGAGGGATAGTAATACTGAAAACATGTCGTGTCCATTTTTGGATTTTAGATACTTTCCTATATATATATATATATCAGAACGTTAACCGTTGTTGTATTTGATACGAAATTTTTTCTAAAAGTGAAACCATGCATGATGATTGATGATCGGTATATCGGTATTAATTTTGTATTATTATCAAGTGTAAGTATCGGTATGATTTTATGTGCAGTTATTATTTCATTTTGATTATTATTTTTTGAGCATTCAGTCAAATATTTGATAGGGGTTGGAGTAGCATTAAATTTTTTTTTGTAAAATAGTTAAAAAGTTAATATGTGATTTGATTATTAAGATTTTAGATGAGAAAAAAAAAGTGGTGAGGGAAACATGAGTTAGTGGTGGTCATTATAAAATTTACCTAGAGGGATAACAGAACACTTACCCGGAGATTTGTTAAAGTTAGTGTTGGCTCTTAGTGTTGGTGCTTCCTGTTTTTTTGTGTGTGTGTTATTAGTATTATTACACAGACAGAGAGACATAGAGAGTTGTCTTGAGTGTCTTTTTTAATCGTATCTCGTAGTCGTATCAAGTGTGATGGTCATGGTTGTATCGTATCGACCAGACTATAGAAGTTTCCTTTTATTTTTCTCTGACTCATCTGACCTTCTCCTAAAAAAATCCTGTATAATTCCGGCGTTTTTTTTTGTATTGCGCTGGTTATCCTAATTAAAGCAAAGCTTGCAAAATACTAAGAAAATACTATGCGTGTGCAGCACTGCGGCAAAAAATATATGCTAAATAATAATTATGCATAATTTCAAGTCAAAAAAAAATAATGATCTAAAATATACTATAGACATAAAAATTCTACCTATTCTTTTAATTACTAATAGTATTTGTGTCCAAGTGAGAAGAGACGAGATTTGTGTAAGACGTACATACAGTAAAAATGCATATAGAGTCAGTGAGTTATATATAGAGTACAAAAGTGTAAGAATTTGTTCAAGTTCAAGTGATAGTGGAAGGGGGAAAACTAAATACCTACTATGTAATTGAATTTTTTATTTACAAAAAAAAAGTTATTTTAAGTATGTACATGGGGTAATACTGATTACAGATACAGTATTTGGTGTAATATGTAATTTACAATGTGGCAAGATGTGAAATAAATCTGTGGAAATCTAAAAATGTCTAAATTCTAAAATGACAACTAGCTATATATGTGTCTCGAATTTAATCTTGTTCCTGAATTTTTACTCTAAATTGCTGTGTGTTTAGTATGTGCGGAAGATGAGGGGGAAAGTATAAATACAGTATAGGAAGTATAAGAAAATAATCAAGAATGACTAGTTTTTTGAAAAAAAAATTAATACTTTACAAATAAATAAATATATATGAAAATTCAAAATTCCCAAAAACATTTCAAAATTTCATGGTGTTGTTCTCTTTTCCATCATCATTCATCATGCTCATACTTATGAGACGAAGAAAGGATATAAAAAAAATGAATATCAAAAAATAGGATATTATATAAATACGACCAAAAATCAAAATCTTATGTCGTCGTACGGTGAAAAAAATTCTAAAAACTATGAAAATCTATAATATGTTAAAGACAGTACAGTGGAGAAGAAGTTTTTTTTTGTATAGGGAAAAGAAGAGAGGGGCATAAACTGTGGATTACCCAAGTAATCATGGCATCCTAAGAACGGGTCACCAAAAAAGCCTGATTTGCAAACGCAAACTGGCCGATGATAGTAGGGGTAGCAGTCAGTATTAAGACCACAGTCGCTCAAGTTACAAGGATTAATGCAGGCGTTATTAATGCACAATTCATCATAGCTGCAATCTTCCGTAATTTTACAGTAATTTGTTCCAATCATTCCTGTTACCAGTCCTGTTATAAAAAGCGACTTCATTCACGTTAATTATTCGCAAAAATTTTTTTCGCTCTAATAATAATAATAGCAGCAGAAAACAAACTGTTTTTTTTTTGCGTGTCTTTTTCTCCCTCCTAAATACTTTCTAGTTTTTTAATTATATATATAGCAGCAGTAATATAGCAAAACAGCCAGAGCAGCGAAGTCATCGTTATTATAACTACTACATATTATATAATGTACGATTATATAAATATATATATATAATTATATATAGCTACTATAATTCATTAAAAATCAAACTTTACAATACGGCACTTTGTCTTTTTTTTCACTATAGTTTCCTTCTCCATATTTATATAAAGTGCTGTAGTATTTAAATTACAAATTTAAATATATAATTATATATATTATTACAGTTTACAGTTTTACAGTTTGACTGTCGTCTTGCGTGTACGCGTCGGTCATCGTCGCTATGTAAATATTTGGATCTTTTTGAGTTCCTTTTTGTTTTATACAATTCAGTCAAGTACGTTACGTTCCACAAATTCCAGACATATAGCATTATTATTATTTTTTTGTACTACAAACAATTAACGCAAGTACTCATGCATTCAGGCAATTTCAATATATAAGCTGATTTTTCAATTCAACCAAAAATAAAAATCAACACTCTTTCTCTCAAAAAGAAATCTGTATTTTTTAATAGTAGTAGGTACATAATTTCATTGTGTGATTTCGATTTGGAATTTTAGATTCATTTTTGATCGTTACGGTGCAATATTGAAAATTATTTTTTTAAATAATGATTTCATTTCGTTTTGTTTTTTAGTTTAAAGCTATATGAATATGATTAGTTGATTAAAGTAGAAGAACGGGGATTGCATTATACTGCACATAAATTGTTACTATATGCACGTGATTAGTGTTTAAAACACTTTTTTGTTTTCTTTTTAAAGAATTATCAATTTACGGGCAGAATATAAAAATAATTTCAAGATGGTGGTGAGGTTCAAACAAAATAGTATATAGGAAAAAATACAAATGACAAATGAACAAAGGTAGGTATAGTGTGTATACCTTCATGTGTTTTACAATTTGGACACGTGATTGATCCAAGCTATAGATACTATATAGATATTATTTTATACATGGTGAAAAGAGTATGAGGATAATGAGCGATGACGATATATCATATATATCAAAACGAAAGAATATAGAGTGTTCAAGAAAGTAATAATTCCAAACTAATAATTGATAACAGTTACAAAAACAAAAAACATTTTGTGTGTGTTCAAGAGTGTTGAGTTGAGCAAGTATATAGTAATAGTGTTGACGTTGACAGCTTTAACAATAAAAAATATTGCACAAGAAAGTCTAATATAGCAAATAATTAAATGATTAAAAAAAATGTACAAATAGTTACAAACAAATACAAAAGAGACAGAGACGAAGAAAAGAAGCATATTTTTTTTTGACATTTACAAAAGCTATTAAAAGCCAAATGCATGGCCATTTGCTAAAAAATTAAAATTAAATAAATATATTTATAAAGGTAAGTTATACAAAACAAATAATAAAATTTGTTAGAACTAAAAACAAATTAAATAAAAAAAAAATATATATTATTCATAGCATGAAAATTAAATGTTTTTAAAAAATATTAATTAAATACGATATAAAAAAAATATAATAGAATTATTTTTATTATAGATTTGTTGTAAATGTGTGAATTATTATAACCTGATGGATTTTTTTGGGTTTTTTTGGGCTGGTTAGTGCATGTAGTTGTAAAAATCCGTTGAAATATTAATGGGCCTTCTCCATCCAATATTAATTTTCCCCCCGTCTCACGACGAATTATTAATTGATGATTTTTGAGTCCCACCGTGTTGTTTTTTTTTGTATGTGAGTTTAATAGTTAATCGCGGTTTTTGTGATTTTTTTTCACATTGTTCCAAAAAATAATTTACTCTTGCACCAGTCACACAATTTCACTCATACACTCACGCAACAATCACTCTCATTTATATATTGTATATCATTATTATATAATAAATTATTAATCAAGTATTATTCATATTATTATTAAGTATTAGAATTTAATATGAGCTCTCAATTTTTTAATTAGTCTTCAGGAATTTGTACCATTAATTATATTCTATTATCATATAGTATATGCTGTGTGCAACATATCAAAATAAATCAATCATATTTTTCTATGAGCACCATCAGTCCTAAAAAATTGACTAGAATCTGTTTTCCTTCGAAAAAGGACGTTAAAAGAAGTCGAGGAGAATGAAAACCAATATTCTTACCTGGAATGCACTCTCCAGTCAACGCATTGCACTGAGTATTTGGTGGACAATTGCAATTTCTCTTGGGACCTTTAAAAATTAACACTTTTCTATTAATATATATCATATGATCTCTTCAAAAAAAAGGATTTCTCCTATTTCCCCACACCCTCTATTTATGAATATGCCAATGTAAATATAAGATGCCATTATATGAGATGACATTGAATACTGATATATAGTGAACTTACTGGACACACAGGTTAGAATATGTTTCTCGACAACACACTCTTGATCTTTAGTACAGGGATTACCCGCTCTGCATGGGTCCCCACAAAGTCCATTAATACAAGCCAATTTGGATGGACATTGTGAATTACTTGAGCACCCGCCTGTAAAAAATCATCCCAAAAAACATGTTTAGTCACGTCACACAGTCAAATACCTTCCAGAGCTTTTGATTAATAATTAATTAGAGAAATTTAAAAAAAATTAAAAATTAAATGCTTTCAAAAAGTATACAGTTAGCGTTGTTGAACATGCTTTGAGCAAAATTAAAGCTTAAAAAAATTAATGTCAGGAGGAGCTGAGTTATCAAAATCTCTGGTTTTTTTTGTAAGCTTTTTCAAAAACATTCAAAATACATCAGCGCCAAATAAATTTAATAATAAAACAAAAACATCAAAAATATGTATTATTTGGATTTTGAATAAATATTCAAAATAAATTGAGTTAAAATTCTGTGTTAAAGCTTTGTAGCTGCGTCATTATTATTCTGTAATATACGTTAACGTATAGTTATTGCGTACAAAAAAATTAAAAATGAATTAAAAAAATTATTATTAAATTTTGCATGCAATTGCATTATATAGCTTCCATTAGATTCATTCCCAGTTACAATCACAATGAGTTAGTATTATTGTTTTCCAAAGTTACGAATAATTTGTATGTGTTTTTTT
>JAQFZE010000233.1:0-32461 GCA_034695245.1 Dicyrtomina saundersi | reverse complement strand
TACAACACCGAGCCGTAAACGATTAGCAGTGGCCGAGGATCGAAGCCAGGTCTGAGGCTGTAAAGTTCGTTACAGTCAGCAGTCCTAACCGCTAACCCAAAGGACCCAAACACGCCTGCATTACTGCTTTATGGCTTAAAAGTGAAGTTTGTGCTTTTCTTTAGGACGGAATCCATAATTCTCACGAGGTTTGATGAGAGAAGAGAAATAGCGCCTAGGTTGACACAGCAAGTTATTTCATTTCAAACATAAAACGTATCTAATACAGCACGAAATAGCTATGCAGCACGTTACAAAACGTACTAGCAGGTTAGCAACCCGATGGGTTGCTATAAAAAAGAATTAAAATGTTCTTCACGTTGAGCTGTTACAGTAAATAAAATGTTCTTCACGTTGAGCTGTTACAGTAAATAAAATGTTGCATTGATTGTGGCCAAATAGACTTAATTCATGCCTGGTATAGACTTTAATTAATGGCTCCACTGGGTTAAGTTATTACAACAGGCTAGGTCGGGGTAAGTTTTAACCAGATATCTGCTCAGAGTAAGGGATAAGTGTTTCCGATAGGCGTGGTAGAGGTAATTTTTGACCAGGGCCTTGCTCGAGTTACCCGCATTGATTGTGGCCAAATAGACTTAATGCATGCCTGGTATAGACTTTAATTAATGGCTCCACTGGGTTAAGTTATTAAAACAGGCTAGGTCGGGGTAAGTTTTGACCAGATATCTGCTCAGAGTAAGGGATAAGTTTTTCCGATAGGCGTGGTAGAGGTAATTTTTGACCAGAGCCTTGCTCGAGTTACCCTATAGACTCCGACTCACTCGGGCTAAGTCTTGTTTAGTGACTTTCACTAGTAACGCTAAAGCGAAAGACTTCGATCGGAAGCCGGCACGGGATAAAGTTTTAGTAGAGTTGGGTGGATTAAGTACTTACCACAGGCTGATCCGAAATAAATGTTTTGCCTTACAGACCCCATACTATTATATTTGATGAGGTTTGCCCACAGGCATCCGTGAAGTCAGTTTTTACCAGAGATTTGCCCGCATTACGCGATGGTAGCGGACTTGCCCAGGGTAAGCTTAAGTCACAACCTTGCCCGGGTTAGCTTCCATCAAAGGCTTGCTTGGGTCCAGGTTTTGCGCAGGCGTGCCTGAAGCATGTTTTAACCAGATACTTAAGCTGATTACCCAATGGTCGCCGACTTTTTTAAGTTTTTAAAAAAGTAGGTAAAACCTAATTGTGCGTTGTTTGTGCGATGTAAAATTCACACTATTTTGTACAATATAATTTTTTACCTGCCGTCCGAAGGCCCAGCTTGGCTGCTGCACTTACATTTTTATTGGATCGCACGCATGTAAGGGTTAAGATAATGCAAAAACCTTAGCTCGGTCAAGTTTTTACTAGATGCGTTGAATGGTACCATTAAATGTGGAAATAGTTGAAAACTGAAGCGCACACAACGTGTAAAGGATTTTATTAAGGGCCAACCCAAATCCTATTAATGTGCAATTTTTAATTAAGAGATAACAAAAATAAATTATTGGTACGTGATACTGGTAGGGCAATATTCTAACTAAGCTTATCGTTGACTTCAGAGTTGCTGCTCTCATGCAGAGTAGACATGGATACGATGTAGTTTTAAGTGGCAACCAATTTTAAATTGTAAACATTAGTTCTTTTAACTTTCAGTTTTTACTTTACTAAACTTTTCTCTCTCTTACAATCAATTTCTCGACAATAAGAAAAATACAAACAAAATTATTTTGACTAACCTTAACTTTTTTTTCTTTTAAAATTTTTTTGATTAGTTTTTAAGCTCTTCCTTGCTCAAACTAATTTTGAGAATGGGAATATTTACTTTTTTATTGGGCTTTGTGCCAATCAGGATCACTTGATTTGTGAAATTTTGAATTCTAGTGCCGTGATTGGCGCTAAGTCAAAAAGTGTAAATCAGCTACAAAAAGTGCAAAACAGGACTTTTTTAACATTTTGTCAAAAGAACGACAACAAAACGTCAAGACGCGTCGAATGGTACCATGAAGAGTGGAAATAGTTAAAAACTGAAGGCTTCAAGGCGGTTACAAGGTGCCTGTTAAACTTAAAACTATCCTATCTAACTGTGTACTGCAAATTTTAATAAGAAGACTAGCAGTTAGGCAACCCGACGGGTTGCCATTATATTAGACTGACTTGTGTATATAATATTACGTGAGATGGAGAAAGTAGATGGAGGAAGATTTTGTTGTTGACCGGAAATTTACGGTGGATGGCAACCTAAGTATAGTTTTTTAAACTGTTATTACTTTAGTAAACTTCAATAAGTATATTCACTATACTTCAACCATGTCATAACGTTAGCAAAGGAATGTCATGGCGTAATTAAATAAAGTAGTTATTATAGGACTTGATTAAAAAATCCAAAAAGAATTAGAAAAAGTATTCTTGAAAAAAACTAATTTAATTTTTATATAATCGACTACTGCTGAAGGGTTGACATTGGTTCGCCAACTTGTGGTTCTGTCGTGTGCGAGAGCGGGGACAGAAATAGGGAGATAACGATAATATTTGAAATACTACAACCCATCGAGTTGTCAAATTGCTAGAAGTTTTTATTTTTTGCAATAAAGTCAGAAGTAAGTTTGCCTCTGGCGCAGTGCATATTAGCTGCAGTGTAGACTTAGTTACTTTGCAGCAGAAAACCAATTTTGCGTAACTTCTGATAACTAAATAACAATTTAAAGCCAAACAGTTTATTTATATTCATTCATGCCTATTAAAAAGTGATGATTTAATTTGAATTTCAAAATAAAATTATTTTTAAATTGTAAAAAATAAATTATTTATCTAGCTGTTAGCCAATCGCGATGGTTTACATTTTAAAATTTTAAATATCAAGCTGTAATTGGGTATTAGCAAAAAGTGTAAAACGTGAATATGAAAGTCAAAACGTCACATTATTTAGTCGTTTGAAGATCAAAGCAATTGGCATTTCTAAGACCTATTTCTTTTGATACCCCAAATTCTAAAACTGAATAAGGAGTACAACAATCTTTTTGACTTTAATAGTGGAATTTAACAGTGAAGCATATATTCTGTAATACTGCATGTAATTAATATATTGATAGCCTTAAACGACAACCAGTGTGTTGCTAGCGTCATCACGTTAAACTATCATATGTATAAACGTACGTTTTGATTCCCCCGTGGGTTTACTTGTGGCTGTTATAGTCAAGTTGCTGTGTCATAGTAACTTTTTAGGTTCTCATTATATATTTTTCAAGTGCATGTACATACCGTCCGTAGGACGGGCCTTGGCACTACTATTTACTTAGATGAACTAATTATTTTCTGTAGTGGCTGAAACTACCACGTACTGTTGTTTTGTTCTCGGTCGTAGTTCTGGAACTAATCGAATGACCATGGAACAAACTAAGAACTAGAACTAACTAGAACTAAGAAATTAAAATTTTTGCAGAACTAGTACTAACTAGAACTAAGATTTATTTCAGATATAAGAACTAGAACTAACTAGAACTTTAGACCTGAGAACTAGAACTAACTAGAACTATAGGGCTGAGAACTAGAAATAACTAGAACCGAGATTTCTTTTAGTGTTTAGAACTAAAACTAACTAAAACTAAGTATGATGGAACTAAGAACTAACTAGACCTAGAAAACATTTTATTTAAAAAGCTAGTGCCAAGACAAGGTTAACTCCTGCGTACCATTAAGGCGCCAATTTAGTAACTTGGAACTAACTATAACAAGAACTAAGTGACAACTAGGAACTAGAACTAGAAAATTTGAATTTTGGCGCAACATATAGGCCACTTTTTTTGAATTTTTGCGCCAATTTCAAATTTAGCAACTAACTAAAACTAAGCTTTTGAGAACTAAAACTAACTAGAACTAACCCTGAAAAGCAAATCTAGAACTAGAACTAGAACTAACTAGAACTAAGTTGAATAAAACTATGAACTAACTAGAACTATGAAAGATGAAGTAAGAACTAAAACGCAGCCCTTTGAGAAATTTTTGAGAACCCAAGTAGTGAATACATAGCACTGCACGAAACAGAGATTCTTAAAAAATCCCGAATTAACTGAATCAACATGGAGTCCAACAAATGCAGAGCTGTAGCTCTTGAAGGCACTACGCCCAACTGAAGACACATGCATTAAGATCACAATATTTCGAAATGGGCTTGGCCTGGAACATTGAGAAGTTTTTACTGAACCTTAAATCTGGCTTACCAAGAAATGTTATAAGAGAAAAAACTACAAACCTTAACAAAATGAACAAAATCTGGAAACAAGAGAGAAATTCAGACTGCGACGTGTGCGGGAGGAAGGTGGAAGACACACCTCCTATAATGCTCAACCGTCCAAATTATACACCACCGAGGACTAAGTTTCTGCAAGAACTGACTAAAAATGGATCTACTAAAAACAGCCTCACCTGGGAAATATTTAGCTGCTACCTTGACGCAAGAGAATTTGAAAAACTTTTCAATTTCTGGGATATAACCTTGAGGATTACAAACTTCTACTACAAATGTACTGAAGAAGTATGAGCTGACTACCTTTCCACTGACAAACTACCCGTTTCTCCTAAATATCCACAAAATACAAATATTATCATAGTTTATGTACTATTTCCTATCGCCTATTTTATCACCGCCAATAACCAAAATAATACTAACATAACCCTTTGTAATGCATACTAAGTACAATGTAAGGTTAATAATTGCTTAATCCAATGCTTTTACTGTTTTATGTTTTATTTATATAGGCACGAGAAGACTAAGGATAGTTCAACACGCAATCACGTTAATGCACTTACATATTTTTGAACCAAGGAACAATTTATCCTAAAAACTCAATCTGTAAATAATGAATGTTGTATGAGGTGAGGCCAAATCGACTCAATGAATAAATTATTATTATTAGGAACTAGAACTAAACTAGAACTAAGACATTTTTTGGATTTTAAAAATAGAACTAACTAAAACCAGGACGGCAAGAACTAATAAGAACTAGAATTTATAAAACTAAACAACAGTACAGCCACGTTAGGCGTGATGTGGGCATAGTTACTATACAGGTCAAATGCATTGCTAAATAAAACCTAAATATACAAATAAAGAATTTCTCGGCAGAGATAAATTTTTATCATTATATAATATATTATTATTATAATCACCTAATTATTATTAGTATTAAATTATGAGTTATTCCCTAACATTTGTTGTTGATCGAAATTTTATTTCTATGTAAAAATGTTTTAATCAGTTTTTAGGCTCTTTTTTTAAATAATTTAAAAATGAAATTACTAATTTTTTTTCAGGATTTTTGACTATTAAATCTAAAATTATATTCTTGTATAGGTTCAGTTTGATTTAATTTAGATGTATACAATTTATGGGGAATCCATTTAGGGAAGACATTTTTTACTACAGGTGAGATTTTATTTTTGGGCCACGATGTATAGCTTTAATCGCCACCCTCACTTAATTTAAAGTATGCTTGGGTTACGTGTTTGTGAATAGGTTGACCGTATGTTTTTGTAAGTTTTTGTGGAAAAATAAAGAAAAATTAGGGTGACTATAGGAGTTCTTTCAACACAATAGGAAAACAATTAAAGGGTAATCTAGACAAAAGTTTAATTTTTGTATAGGGTTGACTACCAACGAAGGGTAGAAATAATTTTGCCCACCAATGCTTTGTTTGTGTAGGAGCGAGGGGACAGGAAGGGGGGGCACTTATATTTTGAATACTGCCTCTAATTAAGGTGGCAAAGTGCTAGTTATTTTGTTTTTTTTGGAAAACGTTATGTTAGTTTGGCAGCTGGCGCTGAATATATTGGCTTCAATGTAGATAAAGTTACTCAGCAACATTGAACCAATTTAACAAAACTTGTTTAAAAAAATTCTAAATAATAATTTGCAACGGAACTATTTTTTTTGACGATTAAATTTAAATTATTTTTAAATTTAAAAAAATAAAATTAATAAACTACCTTTACGTCAATTGTGATGCTTAAAGTTTAAAAAATCAAATATTACGCCGTGATTGGCTAAAAGCTGAAAGTATTAAACGTGAAAAAAAAGATAAAACTTTACATTTCACTACCATTCTGAAATATTTGTATACCTCTGAATAACTTAAAATACATTCTTGCCAAGTCCTTTTAAGTGACACCTCAGTAAATGCAAAATTTGCAAGAGTGAGGGAGAAGTTTAATGTATAAATTTTGAATTTCATAGAACTTAACTGTTGAGCATATTCTGTTTAAATTCCTGTACTGTCCTTCCGTAACACGGGCTTGTGCGTTAGTGCGTTTCTTTTTTTTTGTTGACTTATTATTTTGTCGTGCAAACGACTTTGAAAACCGGATTCATTGGCTTTGGTGTGAGCATAGTTACTATATAGGTCAAGTACATTACTAAACAAAATTTAGGAAGTACAAGTTAACAATTTCTCGGCAGAGGTTAAAATGATTAAATAAAATAAATTAAATGTAATTCTGATGATCTTAACTTTTTTTGACTTTCAAAAATATTGGCATCAGTTTTAAACCTCTTTCAAAATCAAAATAATTTAAAAATGGAATAAAAGATTTTTCACCTTACGGTTATCCAATCAGGGTTGGTGAATATTTGAAAATTTGAATTGCATGGCCCTGATTGGGTAAGCGCAAAAAGTCTAAATCGGTCATAAAAAGTGCAAAACACACCATTTAAATGATATTGTTAAAACAATAAACTCCTTGTTTGTAGGCGCGTCGATTGATACTATAAACCGAGTAAATCGGGAAAAACTGAAAGAGGAAAGCCGCACACAAGACATAGTGAAAATTCTTGTGAAAGCGTATGCTGGCCTGTACTTTACGTATAAAATAAAGAGATAGTAATATTTATTGAGTACTGGTAAGAAAATAAATACATTCACTTTTGATTGTAATATAATATACTTCTAAATAGTTCGCTGGTTAGTCACCAGGTTAAGGAGACTAAAGGGTTAGTTGTTAGTCGTATTCAACGGGGCCAAGGTTGCTGTTACCCAGTACTACCCAAACCATCAGCAATATATGCATGCATATTACACATTACATGCATTTCAAATACTGCGCTCTAGCTAGGAAATAGAATAAAAGTATAATAAAATAAATATAGCCCAAGTTGTTTGCTGAGCTAATGCAAATGCGCACAAAACCACAAACAGCAAAAAAGGCTATTCAAAACCAGGGTAATTTACCATGTAGAGCAGATAAAAACAATACACTTGAACCTAACGACAAAAATGTGAACGACGCACAGACAAACGTTATGTACAATGCGTCTTAACGAATATCAAAACTAAAATAACTCGCCAAGCAGGATGAGCAAGCATATCAAAACATTGTTGCCGATCATACAAAATTAAACCATAAAGCGTACGCTAATCAGAAGCACAGAGTAACAAAATACGTCACACACAGAATTAAAAAGAAGCTAAAAGGTTAAATTATATGAAAAAAAACCTTCTGCAGACTTCAGTCAGTAGCAATTGCGATGTCACATTGTTCAATACAAACTTGTAAAATATATAATAAACGTGCCTTGATTGTTCTACTATGTGTTCTTGTGGCGATCAGGAGAGCTTGCAACACTTCATGCGCCTGAGACGCACACGTGAATCAATATCAAACAGATTTTGTTAAAAATACACATACTTAAAGTGCATTATATATTGCCTCTAAAAGCAATTGAAAATAAAAATTTGCATTAGATAAAATTGAGAAAGCTAAGGAGTAGTAGCTTGGACTTTACATTGCCAAACAATACAACAGCTCTACCAGTGGTACATACCAGTTTATTTCATAACGTTACTCTATTGGCCTTAAAGTAGATGCTTAAAAAGTTGAACACACAGCATGGAATTATAATATATGTTGTGGACAAGTATCAGAACCACGAATCAAAATCTGTGCTTCACAACTTATTTGACTATATAAGTGTATTACATAACTTTTCACTATAACGTAAGTGCTATATATAAACATATATTATTTTTATAAATGTGATGCAAACAAAAATAATCAATATTGGCTTTTTTATTATATTTACAGCTATCTACAAGTCGTTTGTACTAGCTTTTACACTTTTTTCAATTAAAATGAGAAACCAGTACCATCAAAACAGACTGCTATCATCATTAAAGTAGAATAGAAAAGATTCAAAAGAAAGCAATATGACATTCCTACGTTTTGCATCAAATTCCCCTGCAGACTAGAACGAGCCTTCAGAATTGATCTAAGCAACAGCAACAACAATAGCATATACATCTAACTGCATTTTATCGTCAACCAGTCTCCAATATACGATATTAAGCGTAGCTAATTTCGTACTTAAGTGTGATATATAGTGTAAAATGTATAATTTAGGAGTGCGTGCACTAAAGATTACACACTTTTGACTGCGTTTACTACTCCAAGCGCTGCCGTACTGCATTATTGTATTTCAAACAGGCCAACTTTCTATCTGCTACTACAAACAGTAAATAAAACATGTACGTAATGTTCTTACATATGTTTTTAAATATTTAAATGGTAGTTAGTCCCAATATTATTGTTATTTATATTTAATTGATTTTGCAGAATTTTTGAATCCCATTTGTTTGTAAAGTGCACGTAAATATGCACAGCTGCGTAATTGCAATTAAGTCTTACAAAAATTTTTATTTATTGATTCTACAGATATTTTCCTGCTCTATTATTTACTGCCGCTTTACATGCAGAAGCCATGTCCTATACCAAGCTCAAGTTGAGCATCTATATCACTGTAGAGACTGGAATAATTATTATTGAAGCAAGGCAGATCACCTTTGTCAAAAAAAAAGACTCGGCCATATAGAAAATAGAAACACAGATCTTGTTGGCGGCAATACAAATCGATCTAAGACTACATACTGCATTTCAAACAACCCTTCTGCACAGCCCCTGCCATTTTAAGGAAAGTTTTCCGCTTTCACTTAAATGTTTTAGACGTATTTTAAGAATTTTTACGTTCACACTTGGGCATAGTAGTGACTTACAGTCATCAGCCTACTGAAACATTTTAAGATTTTGAATCTCTTTTGACACAACAATACGATCCATTTGTGAAGTTGTTCACACAAAACATAAATCTGCATAATAGTATTAAAGCACAACTAATTATTGTGGTTACACTAGAATTAATTTGAGAAGTAGAAAATGAAAACAAATGCAGTAGAACGTAATGTACAGTTTGTTTCTAATAATTATGATATTTTAAGTAACCAGGAAATTGGATGTTTTATATTTGACAGTGCAGGTGACGCTCTAAACAAGTTAATAAGAATGGGTAGACTTTTCGTGAAATTGAGTGTATACAAGCTAAATTGGGAGTTTTTGATATATTTGCCAACGTTACATTTAAGAGGTACACTAAATTTTCAGCTATAAAATCTATAACATAAAAATATCTTATTAGTAAAAAATTGTAGTGACTGCTTTAAGTTTTGCGTTGCAGCACACATACATAGGCACAACATATTAGGAAACAACAAAAACAAATTTAAACAGAAAGACACATCTTAGAGTCGTTAGTAGATAATTTGTGATTTCCAAACCCAAATCACTACATTCTCTTTTCTTTTTTTATAAAATTTATTTTGCTGGTATTGACTGCCCCTTTTTAATAAACAAAGACTTGACTGATTTAAAACAAATTTAATTAGAAAATAAACTGGAAATAATTATATTGAGTCGTCGCAGCGACAAAATTATAACAATTCGTAGGTATTAAAATACTAAAATTACTAACAAATGTAACTTATTTTTAATTTAGAAGGACAGCGCTAGTTGTGGCATAGATAAACAGACGCATTATTTAGTCCTTATATTAAACTTAAATGAATAAATGCGTCTCGGCAATATTAGAAAAGTTAACTATTGGCAGTCCTAAACTCAAATCTGTAATTCAGCTGATAATTTAACTAAACGTATACTGAACTGCAAAACAATGCACAAAAGACAAAATTTATTTTCTGAAATTTCAGAAAGAGTCCAGTTTTCAAAATTGTAGCAATCACATATTAAAGTATATACATTTTCTACATTTTTGAGTCCCTATAAGAGCACCTCTTATAAGACCTTTCCGTAGCAATACAAAATTCTTTAATAAAATTACCTTAGCTGCGTACCCTCTGATTATTATTCGGCAAATGAAATATAGAAGTGAAGTAGTACATGCAGAATTTTAAGATGGCAATTATTTAATAAAACATGTTTTTTAAAATAAATTTTATTAGGCTTAGCTATTACGGTCACACGTTCAAAATACTAAAAATATGTTCACACCTAGAGAATAAGTACGTAAACAGTTTAAAAACGTTACTCATTGTCACATGTGCCTTCGTTAATTTATATATTGCGAAAAACGTTTTATCCTAATTACAATCACGGTCATTTTTAATTTATTGCTTGTATCTGTTGTAATCAAAAAATTTAAAATAGGCATGAAATACCAATTATATTTATTGAACAGGGGGTTTCTTAAATTATAACTTGCAAGTTATTGGAAATACAGGTTAGTTTGAAACTAAAGATATTCAAGTAGTAGCCAAGTCTGCAAAAGTGATTATTTTATGAAGCAACTAAAGCCAGTGATAGACTACGAGTGTAACAAAGCAAAATATTCAGATAATATTTATAGGTATCGTCGAGTAAATAGACAATACTAAAAATGTTTGGGCAGTGTGATTGAGAAAAACGTCTAGCACTAAATTACAACACTACATTATAAACAAAAACTACTAACAATAGCAATAAATAATAAATGACCCTGGCTGAAAACCAACGGAGTTGCAAACAAACACAGAAAATGGTTGATTTTAGATACTTAGTACCTACATTTATTCTCTCACTGTATTTTTTAATCAATGCAATAATTCCAGTGATCGTGACGGGATGCTGAAGTCAAACCCTGACAATATCAAACAATTAAATTAATCGAAGTTCCTAGCCGCTCATTCTGTGTGTTTTCTTTTGTTTCTGTCCCATGCAACTGATTCTAACACAGCAATAGTTTTCCACTACTTAGCACACAAATCAAGAGACGTTTAAATACGTAAAAACTACGTTTCTACACTAAATAGAAGAAAATTCCTAAAGACGTAAACGTTTCAATGTTATCACATGAAAATACATATAAAAAATGCCAGTCACTTACCCTGCATAAAAAGCTATTCAATAGGTAAGTACTTAACAAAACCAATAAAAAATAAATTGACATAAAAATGAAATATATATGGGCTGCTGCAGATGGCACTACAACACTCAATTTAAATCATGACCTAAATTATTAAATTTTTATATTTTTTTTCTAAACTGGATCTGCTCAGCAAACATTGGACTGATGCAACGTGAGGTACAACAGAAGGTAGATTTGGCAACGTTCTTCGACGTTTGAGACTTAAAGTACCCAAACAAACTACAAACTCTAGACGCCAACTTGCAACTTGCTATGGAGCAGCGTGTACTCAATGTAAACGTTTTTTTAGCACAGTATAGTTTAAATATAGTAGTAGCAATAGTATTGAACTATTGCGTCCAAAGTAAACACCCATACACAGTGCTATTTATTTTTTGAAGTCAGACTCGTGAGACAAAAGTTCCGTTCTCTGAGTCAGGAATCAATCTGTTATTAGTATGCCTGATTTCTAAGCTTAACTATAAATAAGGCCGTGTTACTGGCAACCTCTTTGCAGTCATAGATTAAATAAGAATTCTTTAAGCCCACTTTTGAGGCGTTCAGTCTAAAAAGTTTATTTACGCAGAAAGAGTGCCAACAACATCTAAAAGAATGGAAAAAAACTCTTGTTAACCTTGACAAACCGTGTAATAAGCTATTTTCTATAAGACGAGCTGCATATCCTAGCATCCAGTTGTATGAAGTAAAGAGGCGAATGATTTAAGGAAGCACATGGCCAATAGTAGTAGTAACAACTGAAGGAAAAGCGTCATACCTAATAATTTTTGCTTACTGTACCACTACCTCCACTCACCCACCCGTCTACTACTGTCCATGCACTTCACCATCACCACCTCACCAACACCCCCAACTTATGCACCGAAAAGACACAGTAAGGGAATCCCACCGTGAAAGCTTAGTATTATAGTTTCTTTACTATTGTATGCCAGTAATAAGTATCGATCACTATAAACCCCTATCTCATGTTTGACCATTAGACCCCAAGACTACAAGCTTTCCATTTTTAATTTAAATAAAAATAAAATCAACTTAATTTAGCATCATGTATGGCCCTCCACTTATGCAAACACTGTACAATAAAAATTTATTTTAAAGCTTTGAAATAAAATAAATCCAAAGGTTTAATTCTTACAAAAATTTATTGGTAATTTTGTTTAAGCAACAAAATTATATTAAAACTTTCATTGAATCTAATTTTAAAAACAGAAGACACGCCAAAATCCGACTTAAAAATAAACTATTAAAAACATTTACCGTTCTATATGACAAGACGCTAGCACAGATACTCATGTTTGTCAATGCACAATTAGGCTCTAGTGCCGCTCAACCTAAAAGGTCCCTTACAAATGCTAACTAAAGATTTTCAAGGTTTGTCTGACAACCTTAGCGTAATTATTCAACACTATGAAAAATATAGAATAACTAACCTTCCTTTGATAGCTATCGTTATTTAAGATTTTGCTAATGTACGTTTTATAAAAAGTTTTTTATTTGTAAGATATTTCATGAATAAGCCTATCTGAATTACTCAGTCACCAGTAAATTTTAAATTCACACCTTTGACTCATTTTACACATTTAAATGTGATATGGCCAATGATTTGAATTTTAATTTACTAAAATTTCCAGAGACCACGAATTTTTTAAAATTTATGTGAATCAATACCCTGGCTTATATTTTTTAAATAATAGCAAAAGTAAAAATATCGAATCCAGATTTTGAGTTTACCATAATAAATAGTATTAAAACAAAAATTTTAGATTATGCTATATAATAAAAATATTAAACAACCAAAATGTGCAGGTATTCCTGCTATTTTGTTGCAGCAGTGTAATTAAAGTAAATATAAGCAGATGTGAGACACTAACAAACCTTGTAAAAAAGAAATACATACGTTAGCAACCGTCGACCATAAATCATTTAATAAAAGAAACCAAAGTAGGATAGCTTTTCAAAATTTAGATTTAACTAGAATTTCCAGATCCAAACAATTGCGTATTTAGCTTACTCTTGAGTCACACTGATTTAGTTAACCAATTTAAACATTATTTAAAAGTCATTGTTATACAAAAAGTGTTAATTTACGAATCTAGTTGTAGTTTGAGGATAAGGAAGTAAATTAATTTTACACAAATAATTATATTTAAGAATAATAGTTTACAAAATTATAAATAAATGTAATATTAGTTATAATTTCTATGCGTAAGTATATGGTATACATAATTATTTATAGGTACCGTAGGATTAATTTTTTTTTAAATAGTTATATGATAATATTGTAAATTTTATTGTGTTGTAAATTTAAACTTGTAAATACATGAATTAATTTTACCGTTAACAGATTTACTGTGAACTTAAAAACAATTGCACTGGTAAAAAATATTTGAACTTGTAAATATTATGTGTATTTAATCAAATATGTAAAAATATGTCTGAGTTGTTATTGTTAATAATATAAGTAAATGTTTAAATGTAAACATTTGTTTTTGCGTGTGAAGGGAAATCAAAACATTAAAACTGTAATTATTTTAACTTTTAAGCACTATAACCTTTCCAATTTAATCTGCATAAGGAAACCTGCGTATTATACTTTAAACAACAAAAACAACTCGCATCTCGTTGCACTGTCTCACTTGTTGTACCTTGCACTTTACACTTGCACCTACGTACTTCCTCTGAAATCCTATAATTCATATTCTGTATACTAATTAAATACAACAATCAAACAACTAAGCATATAGCGTACAAGTACGTTTAGGCCACTAGACTCCAAGCATTAAAACAATATTTACTCGTCACACAGCAAGTTAATGTTAGCTTTTTATTCTGGCGCTGTACTATCAATTTTATATATTTACTGAAATTGGGAAAGGACAACAGCTAGCTTTAGTTTAAAATGGATCAATAACTAATTAGTGCGCATATCACGCACATCAGACGTAACAAATTGTCCCTTTTTCTGTACCAACTGCAATGCTGAAGGTCTGAAAGCGCACTTTATTTTCACCAGTTAGACTCAATATTACAAAATAATAATACTAATTTCAAGCATTTTTACCCTGGCAAATGTATTTAGCTTATTAAATAAAAAGTTGAAGCTCAGAGCTTTGCCGGTCTTAAAACAGTTTTGATTTCAGGAGTTTTCTGGTCACAGCAGAGGCTTTAGGCCATTTTTGGTAGAAGCTTTGAGTTAATTAGATATAAATATGCATGTCACGTACATAGCTAGTAACCCAGTCACCCCAGCTAAGTGCACTTTCGAGTACAAAGGGCTGCAAGGTGCATCTAATTCTGCCCATATTTACTCAATATTACACAATACAGTAGTCCCTCGTTTATATGATCCTCGAAGTTATGATACCCTTGAATTTATGATACCAAAATTCGAGTTATGATACCTCGAAGTTATGATAATTTTTTTAAACTTTATGATACATTTGTATTTTAATTTCTTAAATTATGTAATTTAAGAAAAATATGAAATATGCATTCATAAAGTTGTAATAAATTGAAGTTTTAAGTTATCGTTGGGTGAAATTTCAGTCTTAAAACAGTGGCACGTTTGAATGCAATTTCTACTTGACATTAAAACTTAAAATCAAAATTCTGAATCTGGTATGAAAAATATCTAAAATTTGGAATATTTTAATTGTAAACTATTGTTAAAATACATTTTTTGTGTTTGAGGTTATCCTAACTTTGGCAAAAATGAGTGCCAACAGAAAACGAACAACTTTGACAATAGCCCAAAAACTCGAAATTTTAGACAAGTTGTCACAGGGAAGTTCACAAACTCAGTTAGCTTTTGACTATGGTTTATATATATATAATTTTATACTACATAATTGATTTTGAACACAATACGCTCTTAATAACTTCAATGAAATGCATATTTTTGCTTTTTATATCATTCTAAATATTGACCATAAATTAATAAAAATTAACTTAAAGTTATGATATTTTCCTTATACGATATGGGTCTGGTTTCAATTATATCATATTAGTGAGGGACTACTGTATTTCAAAATATAATATAATCCAGATCCCAAACATTAACCTACCGCTATATACATCACGCTACAGTACGTAGATATGCTATATACTGACACATACATATGACTATGCATATGACTATATATGGCATCATGCAATAGGTACGGTAATTTTTGATTTTGTTCTCTACTAGTTTTCAAGAGTTGTGTAGATTTTTTTAAATAAGTTCTTTAATTAAATTAAAAATTAAATGTATAATTGTTAATTAATTTTACTTGCATTTTTCATATTTAAACATTTGAAATAAGTATGTACATTAAAATAATGCAATGAGTGCATTGAGTTATGTTACATGTATATATTATAATATACATGTTAATTGTATTTAGCACTACGCAATTAGTATACAATACATACTAACTAATGTGTACATACATACTTAGGTACGTAATGGGTTCTTTATAATAGCATTTAGTATTTGATATTAAACTGCCTCAAATTCTCAATCATATCCGTCTCAAGCGTTCAAATACGAGTCAAAAATTAATAGAAATGGTATCGCCCTCTATTGCTGCACTTTTCAATCATACATCAATATTTCACGGCACATTCCTCGGGTTTTTACGTATGTAAAAGCATTAATAACTACTCCACTGCATGATTTCTAATACGAGTCCCAAATGAATAGCAATGGTGTGGCTCTATTGCTGCAATTTGCAATTATACATCAATATTCCACGGCTTCAACCTTCCACAGCTTTTTCCTCGGGTTTTTAAATTAAGTATGTCCCCATTCAATCTCCCATGCTTTCCAGTACTGTTCCAATCCAACAGTCACAACGCTTTCCCCCTCGTGAAATACACCGCAACTCTGTCTATTTCTCTCTTTTTTACATACCATATTATTCCGTTGCCATAGTGATCCGATCCAAACAATACAAAACCCCGCTCACTTCAAATACCATTAATCTTAAATATAATATATTAAACATTGACTCCTCTTTACATTGCAACCACTGCTTCAATCCATTAGTATTACATAAAATCAGCACTGGCAACTACAACTCAGCTGTTTTCTATATCATAACCCACGTTACCATGAGGACGCAGTCCAAACATGACAGCACTGGCTCCGATCTCTTCCACTCTTCCTCATTACATCGCAACACACTACAATGCACAAGTCTTTTCCAATAACACAACTACAGCTTCAGCTCTCATTTCACCCATTCATCCCCATTAAATTACATTACAATACACTACAATGTCCATATGCTTAGGAAGGTTATCTGCCACAACATGTCCCAATCGCTGTCCTGTCTCATTGATCCCAGTTAATACTCTCGTGTACTTCTACCACAACTACAACTTCTACACTAACACACAACTTTTACACCTCTTCACCAGTTCCCCCGTAGTGGCATATACAAAATAAGTAATAATAAAAAATACAAAAGAAAAGATCTCTCTCAGACCCTTGTACTATTACAGGAGATGTCGCCAAAATTATCTCGGGTGGGGAGAGCAATAGACTTAAAACATGAGAGATCTTTTTTTGAGATAGTGTGTTACAATTAGCGGGAATACTAACGCGCTTTAATTGGCATTTCATAAATCATAACTTCAAAGTTAAAACAGTGCAGTGGTAGTAACAATTTCACTCCCCATTATGGGTTAATCCCATGTAAGGATTGCATTTATTTGACCTTAGTTGTTTAATATCTTAAACGTTACAGAAATGTAATTTTGCTATACATTATACTATATATTATACTTTAATAATTTGTTACATGAGCTTATTTTAAGTTTTGAATATACTGAAATTATTATTTCTCAATTACGTTTTCCTCTTTTGAGTCATTTCATTCCACATAGTTGGTTATTTTAAAGCATAATAGTAAATAATAGCGCATAAAGCGCTCGGAAGCAGTAAAGAGATGGCAGCAATTGCAATTTTATTGCAAAATGGCAATTGTATTTACTATCCCTATAGAATGTAAATTTTTTTGAATTTCAAGCCAAATCTTAAAAACAAAATTTCAACCGGTTACTAAATGAGAGTATACATAAACGATATACCATTAAAATCAAAATGACTAGGCGAATCTAATTAACTTGCAATGCAACCTCAGATCATGATTAGTGTTTAAATGTAATTAAGAAACTTAAATAACTTTTTGTCAAAAATGATCAATGTTAACGCATGATATATCATTTTGAACCTCTTAAAAAACTAAGAAAACGAGTAATTTTTTTCAAGCTTCTGGCCCATATGACAAATGTTATGCAAAATTTTCAAAAAACGTAACGGTTTTTTGAAAAAAAGTGCAATATTTTTATCGATAAAGGGATGAGGGATTTATCTCGTGAAGGTGGTGGATTTGTGTACGTTACGTTACAGACATGAAGGTGACAATGCTAAATGTGTCATATTGAGGACGGAAGCCAGGAAGTAATATCTATCCTTCTGGCTGTCTGTGTATCTAGGTGTGACTCTTCCACTTTCTAAATCCACCTTTACATCCTCAGCTTCTTTTTGGCAGCTCACTGGCTGTTGGAGTATGAAGGGTGGATTACTATACTATCTATATAGATCTATATGGATCTATATCTATAATATGGATTACTATACTGTTGGAGCTTTAGTATCTCCCTGTCAGGGTGTTTAGTGATAGCCAGAGTTTTTTGCGGACACTATCTAGGCCTTCATTTTGTAGGGAGCTGTCGTTCTTACCACTCGCTGACGTGCTGATATGGGATGCGAGGTTGAAGGTTCACACTCAGGGTGAAGAGGTTATAAACTGGTAGATAAGCTGGCGAAGGCTTCGCAGGATGGTGATTACGCTAAGCAGTTTGGTCCAAGACCATTATTACCAGTCCCAATTTCCGCTGTACATTCCAGTATTGCGGGACGGGCAAGACGTTAGTATGAGAGACACTGAACTTGGTTGGGAAATTTTAGGTAGGCAAGAGTCTTGATATCACTTTATCAATACCTCTGAATGGTTAATGTGTCTCTGCTCTGGTGCGTTATACCAGGAATCAACTAGGGCGGTTGATTGGGCTAATTACCGGGTAGGGATTGAAGCAGTCTGTCTGTGATTGGTTTGTTGGACTCCCCGCCGGGCTTGCTTAGTGGGAGAAGAATGATACTCCAATTCAATTCCGGACTGTATGCCCGACCTTTGTACTAGTGAGAAACCCCTTGCTTGGAGGTTGCTTTATCTAGTTGGAAATGTTGGGTTAGGCGTCTTTGGATCAGCTCGTGTCGTTTTCGCATGACACGGACAGGCTAACAATTTGACCTCAGTCTGGATAGGGCCGACATACTTCTAACGGTATAGGTGGCGTTAGTCTCGTCAGAGACTATACCCCTATTAACTCATAAAAATAATGTTATTCTATGCAATCAAACTTTTAGTACAGTACTTTCAGTACAGTATCGTGACGATGCGCCTAATTTTTTTACTTAATACTTAATAAAGTTAATCAACTTACATTTTCAATCAATTCGTCTTCTGATTTTATTTCCAATGATGATGCATACCACCACATTAAGTCATGTAATGCTGTTGGCTGGCATACATTTTTCAACATCCAAGCAAGAATCTACATTCCAAGTATAGATTAAAAAATGAGTTAAAAATGGTTACAAATAATCTTAAACGACAAATACATAATGGGCAAATCTTTTTGGAACATGGATATACTCGACCTCAATGTATTCTGCAGTAACTATTGGATAATAGCATGAGTACTCATATTACCAGAGACAGCCATTATTGTGCTTTGCAGTCCGCAGTGACAGCTATCAGTGACCAAAAAATACTCCTTACATCGAATTACTTTATGGATATGCAACTTTGTTGTCAGTTAAAATTACTTCAGATCAAACCAGTGAGGCTTGAGTAAAATAAATATATGCTGGTAAATCAGTGGTACGTTAATGAAAACTATCCTGTATTACATGGACAAATAGTAAACGTTAATCAGTTAATGGATAATGAAGCTGAAGAATTTTGTACTTACGATCGCCCCACAGAGACCTGATCCTGCTTAGTTGTTTTTGTTTGTTTAAAAAAGGTACGTAAGTTGTTAGGCAAAGAATGCAAATTCGTATGAACTGCAATTATAGGAATTTATTATAATTCCCTGCATAACGCAATAAGGAAGTCATACGAATTATAATTCACTGGATAACACAATAAGGCAGTTATATGAATTTTAATTTACTGCATAACTATTTTAGATGTGGGCTGAGCTTAGACAAAAATGATTCTTCACTGAATATAAATGTATTTTACATGTATTGTACACGTACATGTATTTTACATGTATTGTACGGTGACACCCTATTAAGGCGCATCTGCGTTTGGCGCACGTAACAGTCGGCGTCTTTTTTATGGCGTATCTGCGTTCGGCGCATCATTATTTGACGCTATAGCTTAATTCGGCGTATAATTGAAAAACCCGTAAATATATGCAAAATATGTTAAGAATTATTGCATGGTAAGGCAGAACGTTATATTAAATAATTTTTTTAATAAAGCCGAAAAAATTAATTTTACGTGAATCAATTAAATATGAATCAAAAATGGTATAACATGTCAAAAATAAATATTTACAGAAAATGAAAATAAAAAAGGTCAAAAGAATTAAAAGGTTTCAATGACCTTCAAGAACTTTCTAAAAATTGCACTCCTGAGTTAAAATGTCGTGAAATGGAACAATGGCGATGGTAGATTGCATAAGCGTTTCCAGCTGCGTTGCTCGTTTTTTTCGTGGACGCTTTACTCGCAATAGATTATGGCTAATACCACGTAAATATTGGGTGTAGTTTTCGTCGGCCTCCCAACTTGAAACCGCAGTGCTCAAATTTCTATCAATCCTAATGTACTTCTTTCGTTTTGCGCTAGGATTTTTTCCAGAAATCATATTTTCAATGCATCGCTCTGATTTGCTCTGTTCCGCAATAAGACCTACTATAAGTCTTTCAATTGTGGGACTTGAAGCACCTACTAATTGGTTGAAGCCGTTATTCCAACCTTCAACTGTGTTATTGGGTCTGGGCAAGTTCGACTTGACACGATTATGAACATTCCATAATTTAATAATAATGCGCCAAACGCAGCTACGCCATAAAAAAGACGCCGACTGTTACGTGCGCCGAACGCAGATGCGCCTTAATAGGGTGTAACCGTATTGTACATTTACATGTATTTTACTTGGGTGACTAAGATTTTTCGAGCTTTTTCTCAATGGGCTGTACCTCTCGTAATTTTTAATTATAGAAACTATTTAACTGTAGATAAGAAATTAATACAGGCAAGTATAATGAAATATTCTGCTTGGATATGTGATGGTTATGTAAAAAAGATTACAAGCTCCAAAAGCTTTGAGAAAACATCAAGTCGATTACCATTAGAAAGATCGCTACTACATCTAATGTAAGTAGAATGTTTTTTTATGAACATTATTAATAATTCAATAAATTATATATTTCAACTATTTCGCACCCCTAACTAACAAGTGAGCTTGTGGGCTTAATTAACGTAATTTAAAAACATCATTTTGTAGGATGTCTGCCAACTTGTATGTAGGTTTTGTCGGACACCTTTATTGACAATTTTATGATGTCTGCCAACTTGTATTGACAATTGTCGTACGCCGGCTAACTTGTAGGTTTTTTTGGAAGTCGGATGTCGGCCAACTTGTATATTTATCGAGCACTTGTCGGCTAACTTGTATCGACAATTGTCGGGTGTCGGCCAACTTGTAGCTTACGCCATTGAGTACCTGCTGTTACACATCTATCACATATGAGAACGACCTTACAGATGAGATTTCCAGTTACCTGCATTCCGTATGATCTGCAAGTAACTATTCGAATTGCTTGGAATAAATAGAGTTTTAATTTATCTAAATCATGTTTTTCTTTAACAAAATGTACGATTCCACCACACATTTTGCTTATGGCATCCGACTCAGCGTTCCCCGGAGAAGCTTCCAAAATTTTTGCCAAAGGGGATGATGGGTTATTTAGAAGAGTAAATCCAGAATCATCAACTCCTGAAAACATTTTAAGTCCCAAAGTCCCTTGTTTTTGTAAGTACGCACCGAAACTCCAAATTGTATATAATCAGTTTTTAAAAGCAAGCCATAATTTTCTAGCTACTTACCCTGAACTTGATCACCGTTACTAACTTTCCGTCTCCTGGGTCGATATTCTGCTCGCCCATGCATTACTTGATCTTTCGTGCTGTTGATGAAAAGAGCTTCTCTACTTTTACTGGCGCCTAAAAGTTTTTCAGTCGGAGAACGCTCCTGGCTGAAGAGACTATCGTCGTTCAATATTTGATTTTCAGTAACCCCGAGTGCTGCATAACAACTAAACGGCGCTTTTAATAAAATTAATGCAGAATCTGTTTGTTGGGGATTATTAGTAACAGTGTTAATCATCTGTAGCAAGAAAACTGAGTTATTCATGATGGTGGAATGTGGCAGATAACATTCGGTGGGCGATGCGTACCTAGTATTCAAAGATTCACTTGCACCAGACATAGATCCTAACATAGATATTGTTTTTCCAGCTACTGACTGTTGCTTTTTTATTTTAAGATGTCTTTCGCTACAGTTTTCACACATAATTGAAAGACCGAAGTGTGCATTCCTGTGGCAAATAAAACAGTTAAAGCAAGAAGTGAAATTTTAAGTAAAATATAGTTAAGAGTTTGTTTTTTAAGGTATACGGGCATTTTTCCCCCTGGACATTTTCCACCTACATCGTACCGAGGACATTTTCCTCCCGGAGTCAAAAGATAGCCAACTGGATTAATTTCATTGCGTTAAATGAAAATATAACTAAACTGTATTAATTACTAATTACTGAAAGTTTATTAGAAGTGTTTGTTTACCTATGTCAATTATATAATTGCTTTAATTTTGATTAATTAATAAACGTGTATGTACGTAATGCCTTGCGTTAATACGGGAATAAAGAAGCAAAACAAACCATAAATGTAAACAGCTGTTCTTTATTGAGTTAATTACCCCTAGAAGGTAATTAAACTTACCGACGTTTACTAATATTTGTGCATACCAGAATCGATTAACTAGCATTATTCGATTAATGCAACAACCAGTCTGAACATGTATGTTAACGTTAGCAATGTACATACAAGCAGCAAAGTTTATTCCTGTACTAGCAGGTTAGCAACCCGATGGGTTGCAATTAACGTAGGTAATATCTATTTTCCACTTTTAGTTGTCACATTTAATAAAATGTTCCATTAATTGTGGTAAAATCGACTTGAGGCTTGCCCGGTATAAGCTTTAATAAATGTCTTCACTGGGTTAAGTGATTACCATAGTGGGTTGGTAGGGGTAAGTTTTGACCAGATACTTGCCCAGAGTAAGCTTTAGTCTTAACTTTGTCAGTCAGGGTTAAGTTTTTCCCATGGGCGTGCTATGAGTTAGTTTCGATCAGATTCTTGCCCGGGTTACACTATGGAATCGGACTTGATTGGGGTGAATATTGATCAGTGACTTGCCAGGGTAGCGCTATAATAGAAGACTGATCGCAGGCCAGGATAAGGTTTTACTGGAGTTTTGGCTGGGTTAAGCATTTACCACAGGCTTGCCTAAAATTAATGCTTTGCCCATACTATTACATTTGTTGGGCTTTACCCACAGGCTTGCTTAGGGTAAGTTTCGACCAAAGATTTGCCTGCATTACGCTATGGTCATGGATTTGTCCAGGATAAGCTTCAATCACACCCTTACGCGGCTAAGCTTCGATCAAAGGCTTGTCCGGGTTAGGTTATTCCCTCAAGCGCGCTCGGAGTATGTTTTGACCACAGACTTAACCTGATTTCGCTACGATCACCGACATGTATGGGAACAGTTTTAATATCAGATTAGCTGGGAATTTAGGTTTTACTTTTATGCGGGGTAAATGTGTTGTGTGAAAGTCTTTCATACGAAATGAGTAATTAAAAATGTATTTTGCGTCTTTTGTGCGATTTTAAATTAACCCTATGTTTTGTTCATTATAATCGTTTGCCAACCGTCAGAAGGACCGGCTGCTGCACCTACATTTTTATTAGATCACAGGCTTGGGAGGGTTAAGATTTAAAGATTTTTTTTTGTTAAAACGTGAATAATTCAAAAAAGTGTCAAAACGCTAAATTTTCCAAGACCAGTTTACCACCCGCTCGACCAAGGCCTATTTAATGACCCCCAATAAGGGATATATTCGTAAAACTGAAGGAGGAGTTCACTGTGTAAGTTGGCTATCCCCTAGTCGGCTATACACTGCACATTTTAATTAAGAGATGGAGTGGAATGTAACATCTCTCGAAACTCCATATATTGATTTATATCAAATCACAAAACACGTGGTTGGCATATTATTTTGAAAACAAAATTGAATTAGTATTTATATTTTGTGAAAGCTTTTAAGATCTCCTTCAACGATAAAATCACTTGCTTGCATTGAAGCAAATACATGTCGGAGAAGAATTGATCCTGAACTAACGATAAGTGCGATATCTGGCGGAATAAACGCGCTAAAGTAAAAGTTTCGGCTAAATACTTTTAAAGTACAAAAGCAGGCCTGGAACTTAATCCAGTTGACTATGATCAAAATCAAATTTCCAAACTGAACAAGCGTCCCTTTACAAAATAATCGAATTCGTAGATATTTTCAGAAATATGGTGGAGTTCTGCGCATAAGTGCTTAAATTCTCATCTTTCCCATTTTGTTGTAAACTCAAGAATAGGTGAATATAATAATAATAATTTATTCATTGAGTCGATTTGGCCGCAGCCCATACAACATTGGTTATTTACATTTGGTTATGCAAGGATAATAGTCCTTGGTTAATTAAGATATATAGGATACAAAGTCTGTCCGTATAAATATGCGTTAGTCTTTTCTTGGATTTTGTTTTTGAGCCTGTAAGGAATGCATGGTAAAATTACAATTGCATGATAAAAATTAAGCCTTGAATGTTTCATGGCACACAATATTGCAGTATGTTAATCTAAGTCTTAATCACCAGAATCACAGAAAATATTAAAGGGAGTAATGTAATATAAATAGAAATCATTTATTGTATGTAACGTAGGGGGACATGAGGGGAGTCATAAGGGTTTATTCTTCTTCAATACATTTGTAGTAAAATTTCCCAGTCCTTAGGGCTTCGTCCCAAAAGTTGAAAAGTTGTTCTAATACTTTTTTTCTGCGTAGCAGCTAAAGATTTTTAGTACGAGATTTTTCCTGGTCAGTCTTGCTTAAGGCTTTAAGAAATTAAGTTCTGGGTGATCTGTAATGTGGACATTTAAGCATTATATAAAAAGTTACTTGTACTTCGCTTTCGCATATCTTACAGTTAAGATGTTTCAGCTTGCTTCCATATCTCCTTCATACCGTTGAAGTTGGTAGTTTTTCCTCTGAGAACAACGATACTGGGAAGACCAGTTCTTAGGTTTAGTACAATTTTAGCCGTATTCCAGGCTAGATTCATTTCAAAATATTCTGATCTTAAGGCGTGCGTCTTCAAGTAGGCGTAGTGCCTTAATGTGTTGCAGCTCTGCATTCTCTGAACGTCAATGTTAATACAGTAAAGTCGGTACTTTTCTAGGATCTTTCATCTGTGATTTTTTATGTATTCACTGTCCAGATTTTTAACCCTTCCATGCGTACGCTATTTTGAAACTTTGGGCCCGCAAAACTTTTTAAATAGCTATTTTGGTAAAAATCCAATATAGCACATTAGTGAACTTTTGTAGCTCGCAGAATTTGACGTTGTTGCCAATTTTGACTAAAATAGAAAAGCTTGGTGTCACGTGGTATCCAAAATTTGCAAATTTCACTTTTTTAAATTTTTTCTGTAAGCCTCTTGAAATGCCTAATCATACCATTTTGCACTTTTTTGTTTTAACCGTAGATTTGTACAGAAAATTAGTTCCGAATTGCAAATAAACGTTGTTTTCCCACTTGTTTGAAATCAGTGTTTTGCCTAAACCAGGTACTCTAGAGCTAAGCTCAGTAGCTCATTACGTAGGCACAATGAACAGCTACATTTTTAGTGTGCACACCTTTTGTGTGTCTGTAATAGCCACAACGCTACGGCACCATGAATGTCACCCAAAATTGCATTGTTGATCAAAATTTATTTTTGATGCTGCCACCCAAGTTTTGAACGCATACCAACGTGCAATACCACATTCAAAAGTCCTTGCAAATCTTTATTTTGTCTGAGCAAAGCCTGCGGTTCTTTTTCTCGGCGCGTAGAAGTCTATCAAGGCTGTCAGTAGCAGGAAAGCTATGCAGTGGATCTTTGTTGTACTTGTGCAGGTATAATAGTGCATTACGTTTAATGGTGCTGCAATCCTTGTCAAACCATTTCAGATCATAGTTTTTTCTTGTGCTTTTTTTAGCTTCAGTGCTCATTTCAATTTCATTTTCTGTACCATAGATGAGATTTTTTAGAGTTGTAAAGTCACCAAGATTGAAGTCAAGGTCTTTACATGCAGATTTCAGTTGCATTTGGAAGTTTGTAGTGTGCTCTTTAATCCATCTTATTCATGTTTTGGCAGCTGTGACAAAGTCTTTCGGTTCCTGTCTTGCATTCACAGTTTTGATCAGTATTAGGAAATGATCAGATTCTAGGCACTCAATTACGGAAAAGTCGTATATGCAATCGTACATTCTTTCGTTGCACAGGCAAATATTTACTAGTCTGTTGCCTTTTTGTCCAATGAACGTTTCTTTGCCGTGCCTATTGGCAGGGCTTCTACAGTTTAAAACTATTAAGGCATTGGATGTAACTAGCTCAATTAGTTTTTCCCTTGTTTGTTCGTATGAGAGTCTGACGACTTTCTCGTTCCGTCAAAATTATTAGCAGGTGTTAAAACATTCTCAAAGTTTCCAATCCTGCTGTTGTAGTCACCCATAGGCAAGCATATTTGTCTTGGTAGTTGAGTGGTTTCTTTGGAAATGTTGTGAATTTGTTCGTCATATAAAGATGCCTGTAAAATATACGCAAAGCAAACAAGTGTTGGTTTCCTTGACATGCGTATTCTACCGAGGTCTTATATTGGTCTTTATACACAACTTTGCATAGTGTCGCTATTTTTATTCGTATTCATACGATGATGCCTCCACTTTTTCTTTCACGCTCTCCTACTGCAGAGATCATGGTGATTGTGTAGTTATTTAAACTTTTGTCAAGTTTTCATTCATGACAATAATCCAGGTTTTAGATAAACAACATATCCACGTCATTTCTAATAGTAAAATTAATCTTGTCATATTTAAATTTCATGAGTCTGTTTATGTTCCAGTTTAAGATTTTATGTACAGTAAGAGTATGTCGCGGTTGTTTTATGTGTATGGGCTTGCCGATTTCCTATCCGATGATCATTCCGTTACTTTCTTCGTTACTGCCTTGCGTTTGCAGCGCTTTCTGAGTCTGATGCTCTCTAAACTTTGCCTTTGCGATGGCTGCAGGAAGGTCAGTGTTGATGTAGTTTTTGTCGTCATTTGCTTCCCTTAGCTTTGTTTTGGCCCCTAGCACAGGGTTACGGTCATTAAGAAAGCGCCAAGTTGCGCAAAATTTTTGTAATAGAATACTTCTTTTAATTTTAAGTCTTCTGACGCTGTCATTATTCACGGTATTGAGCTTAAGTAGGCCATTGATGAAATTATTGATTATGGGAGTTAGTGAGTCTTGGGTTTCATCTTGTTGGGTTTCAAAACCAGTGAGTATGAAATCTAGTCTTCTGGCATTAATCTTTGTTCTCAGTAGTCTTTGCTCTAGTTCCTTGTTATTGGAAGATCTATCGGAATTCTGCTCTAATGCCACAATTTAGGCCTTAAGCTCTACGTTCTCCTATTTTAGTATGTCTATTCGTGCTGATAGCTGTGCCACTGTATTGGTGAGACTTGCTTTGATGTTATTGAGTCGCTCTTGGATGTTATTCTCTGTGGTTGCTATCTTTTCCGACAGTTGTGTTGTCCTAATTTCCCTGCGTAATAGCTGCTAGGATTTGCGTCAGTCATATCGTCGATGGGGTTTTGACTGGAATGTCTTTTTTAAGTTCGTCAATGTCTAGCAGGTTTTCCTGTTGTGGTTTGTGATTAGGCTCTTTGCTTTTATTATAGTTATATGTGGGCACGAATTATTATGTTTTACTTGACTATGAGTATTTGCTGGTGCTTGATATTAATGATATATATTTTCTAGGCGTGATTTGCATCATACCTTGCTCCCGTTGAGTCAACTTGTTGCTAATATTCTAAAACTCTTGTTCACTAAATCCTCTTCTGATATGTCAGTTGTATTTGTGACCCACTGTTATGACCTTTGTGTTAGTGTTTTACTGCGGCATCTGTCATATATTTCTTTGACTGTAGTTTTCGTGTTATTCGTGTCCTACCAAGGTTGCCGTATTATCAGGGTCTCAAAGTAGTATTTGTAATACAAGGGTAATCACTGTCGTCTCTGTGTTACACTGTACAAGTCCGTCTTAATTGCGTAACAGTATATATCTGTTATTATTAATTAGCTTAAATTCATAGTGTTGATTCTGTTGCTGGTGCTTAGACGTGCTTGTCATTACCCCTTGCTTCTTCCTCGTCGAGTCAATACGTTGCTAATATTCTGAAATTCTTGTTCACTGCAATTTGTTTTGATATGTCTGTTGTATTTGTGACCCACTGTCATGTCTTTTGTGTTATAGTATTGTATAACTATTGTATTGTCTATTATGTCTAGTATAACACTGCGGCATCCGTTATATATTTCTCTTACTGTAGTGTTTATGTTGTTCGTGTCCTACAATGGTGGCCGTATTATTACTGTAGTATTTTTAATATACGGGTATCACTGTAGTCTTTGTGTAATCAGTGTTACACTGTACATGTCCGTCTTAATCGCGTCTAACGGTTTATTTGTTATTAATAATTAGCTAAATTTCATAGTGATAATTATGTCTAAGGCTGACACTTACTGGACCTTAGCTCAATTTCACTTCAGTCTACTGCTTAGTAATATAGCTACTTCATAAGACTATGCATAAGTAATGCATCTTTGCGATATTTATATTAAAGCACGTAGGTTTTAAAATTAACTCAATAGTTAGTTATTGACAGACCAGCTGTAAATTTTCTCCCTAAAAATACTAGTATTTGAGTTTGTTGCATAAATAATATGTCTATTGATTTAGTGCTTTGGTTTTTGTGGTCTATGCCTTAGTCCTGGTGCCTGGTTAATTTTTATTTTTAGCTATGTTAATAGGTGTCAAACCAGAGTTAACTTTTTCCTTTGGTCCTATTACTTAGCTTTTAAGCTACTTCTTACTGTTTTGCTCTAGGTGAAATTTTATTGGCGATTATTTGTTTATTCCAATTTGGATTTAATGTTACTTTTTGTATGTTTTTTTATGTTGGTTCACTTTTAATGGTTAATTACGTGTAGACAATGATTACTTTAATTTATCAGATCCATTATTATTTGTTCTTTACGCCGTAGTCACTATTTTTGTTTTTCGTTGACTCTTAACCTAATTATTTGTCTCAAGTAATTAATATTTTTCACCACTGGTCAGGGATAATGTTTTCGCTATGGCTGTCAACCAAGAACCTTCCACATCTTTACGTGATAGAATACGGAGATGCTTTAAGTGGGGTTTCAAATTTGCAACTGTACAATTTGAGTTTTTAGATAGAATATTTATTATTTTAACGCAACCAATGTAGGAGGTAGCTGAGTGCAGCAAACGTCATGAGTTGACGATTTTTTTAATTTGTTGTCTTTTTTTTCTCTATGTCTTCTGCTGGCCGTGCGGTTCTCCACTTATTGTTGTGACTATTAGCAACGTCACGATTACTTAATGTATGCAAAGCCTCTGCCGGCCCTAAATCAATAAACCTATATCTTGATGGCTTTCAGTATAATTTAAGTAATCTCACAGAGCGCGTACGTGAAATAGTAATAACGAGTAGCAAGTTCAGCACAAATACCAAAGATGTTTAAATAATTTACATTTCTCAAAGAAAATTCTTAACCTATGAAAGTTTCAAGAGGCAAAGAAACCTATAGCAAGTGTACTGTGTATAACCTTATGGTTGAAACGCAGTATTACTACAATACTACTACTGCCATCCGTAAGACGGACTACTGCATTTTTAGTTTTGCTTGACTTCTTACTTATTTTGTTGAGAATACGACGTAAGACGTATTGGCTTTAGTGTGGGCATAGCTACAATATAGATCAAGTACATTACTAAATGAAACCTAAAACATACAAACTAACAATTTGTAAGCAAAGATAAATTAAAACGATTGAAAATAATTATTTGTTGAGCTGCAACCAGATAAGTTGCTAGCGTCATAACGTTAGACCGACGTATGTGAAGACAAACGTATTGATGCACCCACAGGTTCACTTGCGGCTGTATTAGTCGTGTTTGTGTTAGAATGCCAGCATTGCATTTTAGGTGCTGAATAGCGCATCAGCAAATATTATTGTAGAATTACTGTTAAAAATAGTAATTGATATAATAAATTTTACGAAAACATCCACACAATAATGCTGGCTCGTAGTGCAAGTAAATAATAACGACAATTTGAAATAAAGTTTTGAACTTATTTTATTCTTTTTATTCTACACCGTATTACACGCTATGCACTTTACTTGTGTCTTGGTCCGTCTCTCGTCTCGAACTAAACGGCAAGTCCTAACTCGCTTGCTCGCTCTCCGCTTTTAACACAAAAAAGAACACACTCAACGTTTTCCCGACGTTCGTGTTTTCCTAATTTTATCCAAAGCCAATGTTTTGAATTGCCTATCCATTCACACAGCCTACATATAGCTCGATGGTTTTCAATATAGAATTAAATGCTTTACAATGTAGGTGCACAACGTAATAGTAGCTAGCAAAACAAAACTGGTGGTTTCCACACCAACAATAATAAAAATGGGGAATTTTTGTTAAATATGCTATATTAATGTATAAGTTTTTTCTATAATTAGTATTTTGTTGCAATATTAAAAAATCTATCAAACGCAGAATTTTTTCCTTTACAAAATAGTTGAATTTGAACAAAATGGGAAACTTATTTATAAAAATGACAGGCATATTCGCTAGAAAACCTAACAACTAAAATAATATGAAATTTACATTTATCTAATTGTCCAAATCCTGTGATGTCAAAGGTATATAGTACAACACGTCGATTACAATGACGTCACATTTAATATAAATGCCCATACTAGCACTAGCACTGTGTTAATTAGCGGCAGTATGCTGCAGGGAATGACCACGAGATAGCTTGAAATTCTATCATTCAATGCTATACTCTCTCAGTTGTCAACCTTTTCATATGCACAATACAACCTCTCTCGAAAGCCAAGTAACCCAGTATTCCATCGTAACCATACACGATGAAGGTACAGTTTATTATCATGCATTATTAGCATGTATAAACTTAACACTGGTGGAGGTAACGGGTTTTGAATTCGTACTACTGTACAACCGTGAACTACAATTTCTTATACCCTGTCCGACTTTCAACATGGGCCTTATTGATTCCTACTCCAAGAAAATGCGGAAACTTACTGACACAATAACCAAGATGGAGAAAGCGCTTCTTCTGGACCCACTATATACAAGTATCGCTAGTTACTCCTGCTTAGCAATAATATGTGTGGCTGTGAAGCCCGAAAAGAGCGCCGGCTTAGTACACCGCAATTAGCAAACTTCGCTGCATAAAAGCGTAATTGCATTAAGCATTTAACATTGATAAGGTACTGTAAGTATATGGAGACATATACACCCGTTGCTCTACACATTTTTTCTTTTCCTTCTCATGAAGCACCGCATCTCCCGTATCCACTGTACAAGTCACATATGTGCTACTCTCTCTTATTGCTCTTTGTCCACTACACTTGTTGCTTTTGTCCAGTGTAAGACAGAACAAAAGTGACCTGGTCATTTTCGTTCACGACCGGCCTCCCGGTCGGTTCTATACTTTTGAGACTGAGCCCAAAGAAGCCTATGTTAAATAATACAGAGGCTCAAATGAGGCACAAAAAGAAAGGTACATTTCGGTCCTCGGTCACTTTTAATTAAGGTCTCAAAAGTGAACGAATGTCCTTCTCTGCTTTCGTCCACCTGTCACTATACAAACTATGTTTCCTCTTGCCGTATATTTACATTCTCAAATTTTGTGTGCAAATCCAATTCCTTGCAAGAATTTTATACTAATAATGCAATCTCAATCCGGTTGATCTTTCAAATATTTGCATTCTCAATATTTGAACAATTTTTCTTATGCAAATATTCTCTTTCCAATTCTCTGCTTTCGACTATTAAACTTTCCCCACTTTGAGCCATAAAACCACTTTCTCGGAAAACACAAACTATCTTACACTACTTACCAATCGTGGTGCGGTTTAAATCAGAAAGGAAGAGGCGTGGTGCTCTTTCAAGAGTGCCCCGCAGTAAACAAATCAATTCAATCAAAAATCGGACTCTCTTGCTCAGAATGGATTACGTCAATGAAAATGGTAGGCAATGTCACCTCAGTAAGAATTCACCCAGGTCGCAATTCCGGGAACAGCCGTTGCAGAATTTTAGGCTGCGACGAGTTTAAAACGCTCCCTCACGTTCTAGGATCATGTAGACATGGCGAATTATTAACGAATGACAGACACAACAACATTGTAAACTTAATAGCCGAAGCGTTAAAAGAGAAACCAAACATGGAAGTTTATGTAGAGTTGCCCTATACATCCAGCGATGGGATCCAAGCGGATCGTCGGGTAGATATTCTGGCCTTTGAGAAAAAAAGCCGTAAGAGATACATAATTGACCCAACCATCCGTTTTGAATGCGACCATACCCAAGTTGAAGACGTCAATAGCGAAAAAAAACGAATATACGAACCTTGTATTCCCGACATAGCTAAAAGATTCAATCTAAAAGAAGTCAAAGTGATCGGACTATTAATCGGGGCCAGGGGCACGATCACCAAGTTCTTCGAAGATTTTAGTATCCAACTCGGACTTTCCGTTTCCCTACGAGACGATGTTGTAATAGAAGCCCTGAGTTTGAGTTTGAGTTTGATTTTATTAACGTGTCAAATTTTTCAATATAAATACTGATTTCCAAAAACGGACACA
>JAQFZE010000232.1:0-32477 GCA_034695245.1 Dicyrtomina saundersi | reverse complement strand
TTACTCGGCTTGAGAACGTTGCGCAAGACTGCTGCAAACGAGTTACTCGGGAACGGCTTGAACCGATTCAATTACACTAATGGTGAGTACATATTGTTTACATTATATTGTGTCATATGAGAATTGTTTTGTTTGTAATTTATTTGTTAATTTAAATCAAAATATTTTTGTTTCTGTTCAGGATGTGTTCTTACAGCTATAGAACTTTTACCAAACAGCGGCAATGCAATGTGCGTGAACCGAAAAGGACAAATAAAAATAGCAGTTCGTTTCAGATCGCCGTTGGCAGCAGTAACAAATTGTATTATTTACGCAAGTTATCAAGCAATAATTGAAATCGATAAGAACAAAAGAATTATATTTGACCGCTAAACGATGAACACCAGCGCGATCGAGGAAGCACTAAGAATACTGTTTACTAATGGTAATATAAATATTTCCTAGTACGTGTGTGCCTCCGATATGGTCTTTGAAACAGTAAAATTTGAAAAATTTCCAATTGCGCTTGTTTTAAATACAGATGTCAACGAATTATCTGGTAAACATTGGTTGGCTTTCTTTATAACGTCTTCTACTGACTGTTTCTATTTTGATTCTTATGGTAATGACATTTCAAAATATCGGAACGTGCAAAAACCAGTATCTAATATTTTAAAAGAAAATTGTGCTGTATTACAGTCGGCTAATTCCTATTGTTGTAGACAGTACTGTATATACTTTCTATTTTGTATGGCAATTAATATTAGCTATAGCAACATATTAAAAAGTTTCACGCCTTTTACTGGTACTAATGACCGTAAGTTTAAACCATTTGTTAATAGGATACCATTGTTCCATCCTCATTCGTTATATAATCAAAAACCTAATTGCGGAATGACGAATAGTTGTAAATGTCTGTGCCCAGAATTTGTTTAGAAATAAAATTGTACTTCTATATAAAATTTAAAAAATATTTTTATTGTCAGTTGATTTTTTACACGCCCCCAACAAGCATTATAAATATGGCTGGCGAGTATTTAAATTTTAAATTGCATAATCCATTTAACATGGTCATCATTGAACCCACGGGTTTAGGAAAAACATATTTAATCGCTGAAATAATACGCAAGAGATACAAAATCATAGGCAAAGATGTTTGCAAGGCAGTGTACATATACAGTGACCACCAACCAATATTTACGCAACTTGAATTAAAAGATCCTAAAAATTTAACATTTACAAATAATTTAAAAGATATAGAATCATTAGCGACATCTAATTCATTATGTATTATTGACGACAAAATAGACATTATTCGCAAAGGCGAAAATCTTGATTTAGTAGAACAGTTTTTCATTAAACATGGGCATCATAGGAACATAAATATTATTCTAGTACTTCAAAATGCATTAAGAACAGGACTAAGAGATATAAGTCTTAATTGCCAGTACTTAATATTGTTCGATCAACCTCGGGATCGCAGTGTAATTTCTACGTTTACTCGTCAAATAGTTCCAAGCCAAACCCGATTTCTGGTTTTGGCGTATAATAAGGCATGTAAAAATACTGAATAGGGCTACCTATTTTTATCACTGCATCCAAGAGACAAAAAAGTGAAATACTGGGTACAAAACAATATTTTTCCAACCGAGGACTGTGAAGTGTACACAAGTTTGTGAAAGGATGCAATAAATACTTCAGAAAAGGAAGTTAAATTTCTGTACAGCTTAGTATTCATGAATGATAGCGGATTAAAGCAAGCATTAACATCTGCTACTGAACATCAGTTGAAAGCAGTACGTGAGTGCTTACATTACATTTGGATTTTCGAACCAGACCTAAATAAACACGTATTAAAGCAAATACAAAAAATAGTGAAACCTAAACAACGTAAATTTAAACTAGCAGTAGAAACTTGAAAATTAATTCGACGGTGTTTAGCGACAGTATGTTTTAATATGATAAAAGCCGAAATAATTTTTATTCTAACTGAAAATGTCGTTGACGATGCAAGTAATTCAACCTGAGCTTTACGACAAATTGTATAGTATTTATAAAACTGAAAAATCTGGGGGCGAAAAGCAAACAATAAATAAAGAATCTAAAGAAAATTTATTTCCAGATTTAAATATACAACCAGAACAAAACAATTTACACCTAGATTCTGAGTACACAAATAATGAAAATTCTGCAACTGGCAGTAAGCCTATAACGTCAGAAAAAAATAACAGTGAAGATAAAGACAAGGCAGTAACTGAAAGTGAACCTATAATTGAAGCAGCCAGCAAACCTTCTAGTGGAAACTTAGAATGGAAAGAGCTTGAAATATTGCCTGAAGGTATTATTAAAAGTAGAAGAAATAAAAGATACGCACGGAAAAAGCAAAAAGGCATTGTACGTAGACGTCACCTTAATAAATCTGGCAATAAAACAAGGATTAAAAACAAAGGCAAGAAAAGGAAAAATAAAAGTGCAGTAGGAAACGTATACAAAACCTAATCCAAAATAGTTTTCTTAAAGAGTCGCAGTTTAGAATTCACAAAGGTAACATCTAAAATGGAAGGAAAGGCACGTCTAGTATTTACATTTCTACTGCTGTTTGCCTTGTGTTTTCGGGGCAATGCAGATGAAAGCAGTCGTGACAATACAAAGGCAAATAAGGTTTTTGAGCCGACTATTGAACAGTATTCTGAGTACAATAGCCTCAAAGCTCGACTGGACCACATTGTTAAAGAATTACTAGGGACTATTAAAGTCAGTCACAAAGCCCAAGACATGGATCCTAATAAAGAAACGATGTCATTAGCAGAGAATATATATCTACTTCTGCAATTTATTCTAAAGCAATACAGTGCTTGGCAAAGTGAAAATAAAAATAGTACAACATACAAAAAACATACTTTCAATTTAGAAACAACTGGTACGTACGCAAATACCTATGCATGTTGCATGCTTTGATGCAATTTTGTATGCTTAATGTTTTGACATGTAAATTTAAATTTAATGTTTGCAGTAGCATACACGTCGTTCATAATACTGTTTGTACTGCTGCTAATAAAAATGTACAAGATGTCATACAAACTTTATCAAACTTGGATCAGACCTAGAGAAGCCTGAAATGGAGCAGCTTTGACTCTTGCTGGGCTGACAATTTGTGTAACTAAATTTAATTTCCAGGCAAAAAAAAATAACTTAAATAATGGAAAATAGCGACAGTAAAGAGGAAAGCGATAATGTTGGACTGACTCCAACTGTGAACGTACAATATCAAGAAACAAATCAATATCCATCGGCTAGAAGAACTGGAACATGGAATCTAGTAATTTGTTTTTAATTTAAAATCATTTATAAGCAATTTAAAAAATTAAACTGTGTACTAAAAAAAACGATTATAACAATTTAACAATTTTTCAAATCATATTACTTTCTTTTAGTTCCTACGCTGTACTATAGAGGGATGCTATTTCTATTCCCGAACATACGTTCTTTATGATGCACACGTGGAAAACATACATTTGTGTAGTGATTGTACATTGTACTGCAATGACAAAAGCAGGCATAGTTGTCAACGTCATGGGCAAAAAGGTGGACACAGAGATACTGGAGGCGAATTGGATTTATCAGTTTTTAAAGAATATTCAAGAAGTCATCTTGGGGTGATCAAGGAGTACATCTATTAAGCACCTAATGAACATGTGCAAGACATTGAACAAGCGTTCGCACTACTAGATAAGGCATCCAAAAAGTTACTTGCTCAATTGTTTGTAATTCACGGAAGAATGAGGGTTAAAATTAAAATCGGAATGTACATGGAGAGTAAAATATACTCAGAATATGTGAAAAACGAAACTATAGGTAGTAGTAGTTCTAGTAGCAGTAGTGGCAATCATCTTTCGGACGATGTACAAACAGACTTTATGTATTTTAAATCAACAAACGTAGATTTTCATGATCCTGCTGGAAGTAAAAATTTACTTTTATCTGCGGCATCTGACATCGTCGAACAGAAAAATACATTTGTGGAAAATTCTTCTGAATGGGTGATTAAGTATGTTGACTCGTTTCAAATTAAATTAGGAGAATTACAATTATTTCCTAATGCAAGGGCAAGCAGTTATTTAAAAATGTCTTTTAGTAAACAATCTTACATTAACGTAAAAAACTTTACAGATAATTATTGCTTTCTATAAAGCGTGGCTGCTGGTGTATATTTACAAGTTGAAATTAAAGAAAACATAAAGCAAAAGCATAATAAACAAAAAACAAAAAGTTTAGATAATCCTACTACTTGGCTGCGGCATTTTGCAAAATTTGATACTACAAATATTCCTAAATCCGGAAGTATTAGTATTTATCACGATGTGCAAAAGTTTGAGGTAGATAACAAGCTCTCAATAAATATTTTTACACTTTGGAATAGCGAAATTGTAATGATGCGTCCAAGCAGTTTTAAATTTACACAGATTATTAATTTATTTTCAATCAATGAAGTTGTTAATGGCGAAAAATGTTTTTATTTTGTTTTGATAAAAGATCTAAATTGATTTTTAGGACACGTTTGACCACGCAAAATATATTTTTGTCAAAGGTGTTTTTGCTATTATCCCAATGAATTGAAATTAAGTATTCATTCTGAAACATGCATAAATATTGGAGAAAAACAAACGATAGAATTTCCAAAATTCAAAAGTTTGAAGTTTACTAGACCCGAAGTTACTTTGCCTATACCGTACCTTTGGTTTTTTAATTTGGAGACGTTTAACTCGCCACCTCAGACAAACACAAATGCAAGTTGTAACACCGTAGTTAAGTCGGAGTTTTGCGCTGCGTTGTATGCGTTTACAATTACTAAATACGACAACAAGAAGGTCAGTGTTTTAACTACGCAGCATTACGACGGAACTCACGTTGTACAACATTTTTTTGAATCTATATTTAGTTGGGCACAACAGCTTTTATGTGAAATAAGGATTACAAATAATTTTATCATTCCCAGCCCTGAAATATGGAAAAAGCATCTTGCGACAAAAGCATGTGAGATGTGTCATAGAGAATTTACAAATGTAGATAATACTTCTAGCGATGAGAACGACGATGACGAAAGCATAAGTAGTAATTTAGACAGACCTAAGTGTTTACGAACGTTTCATCATAATCATATGCATAGTACATACCTCATGTCAATATGTTCAGTTTGTAATTTAAAAATTAAATATAAGAACGAAATGCTTCTGATAGCACACAATGCGTCATCGTTTGATTTTAATCTTTTAATCCAAGGATTTTATTCAAAATTACTTAATTCTAAAGATTGCAAGGTTATTGCTAAAACAAGTGAGAAATTTATCCAGCTAGAAATAAAATCAAAAGACTTGTATCTTCCGTTTCACACGGAAGAATATAGAAAAGGTAATAAAAATGCAGCAGCTGCGAGCAAGTTTTGGAGTTGCCCCCACCCTCGAGTGAAAATACGGCATTTAAATTCTTTTCAATTCTTGCGAGGCAGTTTAGATACTTTAGCTGACAGTTTAAAAAAAGAATCAACCCCCTTTTTTTATAGTGAGAGATTGGTACAAAAATACAATGCCAGCTCACGTACCGTACTCAGAAGAAAATGTTGATTTATTGCTTAGAAAAATCCCTTTTCCCTACAGTTATCTTTCATCAACAAAAGTTTTAGATCCAGGTGTTAGCATGCCTGACAGAAGCTTTTACGACAACGTGTTAAAGAATGAAAATATAACAGACGAGGACTGGGAATTGGTAGGCAAGATATGTACAGTATTTGACATAAAAGATTTCAAAAGTTATAACAGATTATACAATGTACTAGACACTCTATTGTTAGCCACAGTTTGGGAAAATTTCAGATGCAACAGCTTAAGATGGTATGGCATTGACCCTTCTTACTTTTGTAGTGTGAGTAGTTTAGCTTGAAATGCCTTTTTGTATAAATCCAGAGTTGAAATTGATTATTGTAAAGATTTGAAAATGAAAAAAATGTTTAAAGAAGGCATTCAAGGCGAAGTTTGTTTTTCAACTAAAAAAATAATCCGATCAAACAACAAGTATGATAAAAAAAATTATAAGCCATCAGAACCAAGGTCGCATATAGTATTTTTCAATATCAACGCTATGTACGCCTACTCAATGTTAAATAAGTTCCCAAAATCTAATTTTTAGTGGGTGGACAGAGGAAAGCTATCGCTAATTGACTGGAAAAATCCTGAACTGGGTAACGATAACGTGGGTTACTGCTTACGCGTAGACTTGACATACCCTGCAGAAATTCATAATAAATACGCTGATTTACCATTGTGTCCTCACAATCAATGCGTGCAATTAAACGAACTGTCAAATAAACAGAAGGGACGAATTAAAAAGTTTTCGAGTGTATCAAAATCATTTCCTATGCAGCTAAAGCTTTTACTGACATGTTATTCAAAAAAAGATTATGTGATCAATCACCGTTGCTTGCGTTTTTATTTGAAGTGTGGAATTATTCTAGACAACATTATTGTAGGTATTAGTTATAACGAAGAAGCACTTATTAAAGATTACATAAAAGGAAATATTAGGCAGCGTAAACTAGTGTCCAGCCCCAGTGACAAGGATTTTCTGAAAATAGTGAATAATGGAGTTTTTGGTAAATTTTTACAATCTAATGATAAAATAATTGACGCTGTGTTTGTAACATTAGCAGCTGAGGCTAAACAACTAATCGCATCGCCACGGTGTAAAAACTTTAAATCAATTAATTCTAATTTAACCCTGTTCTCTTTAACCCCAAAGAAATAATTTATGAATAATTTTCCTGCAATAGGTCAAAATATATTGGATGATGCAAAAATAGTTTTATATGATGGCTACCACAATAAATTGAAAGTAGCGTTTGTGAATAGGACTGAAAATACTTATACAGATATTGATTCTACGGTAACGTATCTGTTAGACCCATTTAATACTTTCTATGATGATTTGTATAAATATAAACGTTTTTTTGATTTTAGTAAGTTAGGAAGCAGCCATGGATTAATTACAAATTTCCAGAATTGTATAATTGGCAAGCTGGAGATAGCGGTAAATGGAAAATAGAAACTGATCAAGTACGCTGGGCTATATTATAAAAAGCAAAACAATATTCTTCATTGTACAACAGTTCCATAGAGGAACTTAAATGTAAAGGAATTACTAAGACGTGTCTTGAATCATGCTCACACGAAACTTATAGAGATGTTCTAGAGAACGACAAGCTTGTGTCTTTAAATGTAAAAATGATAGTCTATTAAATGTAAATTATATTTAATTGATGTCAACAAGATTGCATTTCATTCACTGGATATTGTAAGATGCTATCCTGATCCTAACAACATGAATTATTCATTACCGTTTGGACATTATGAGCTTCAATCAGAATTAAATAAGTACCAGGAGAATGTATAAAAGATATCAATTCAAAAAAGGTGTAATTTTATTTGCCAGTTATATAATAAAAATGTAAAAATTGAAATGCGATTATTTTTATTTACAAGAACATAAAATTTACATATTTAATTTTATTGCGTGCATTCTAATTCTAACAGTCGCTGCTCTTCAAGCGCTTGACATGATATGTTGTGTGTACCATCTGCGTCGTGCACAATTTGATTTTCACGTACATATTCATCTAGTACTATAATGTCAGCAAACCGAGAGACTCTGCTACAACTAACATAATCTAGGCCCGGACACATTTCCTTACAGCCAAGGTGAATATTAATTTTGTCTAAATTTAAGCTCTGAATCTTGTGTACTGTTAATGCATAGGCGAGCTGAAGAGGAAATCTAATCACACTTATGTATTTGCGTTCAACCTTTGAAAATAAAATATCTTTGCATTTGATCATTTCTACACTTTTATGTTAGCTGTTTTTAAACCTAGCACTGTCTTTAAATTTAATTAGAAGTTTGTGAAGGACCTTAGTCCCATCTGATTTTTTCTTGAATATTAAATTAGTGACTCTACCAATGCTGCCGTTGACCAAACCGTGCTTCACTGATAAGTTTTTTAAAAGTATGACAGGGCAGCCAACAGCAACTTCCAACATTTCAATTCCATTCTTTGTACTCGTTATTTCGTCGCTTGAATGACATTCCCTGAGTATTTTTCTGCAATTAAAAATATTTCGTTAGGTTAGGTTAGTTTAAGTTAGGTTAGTAAAGCTAGTCAAGATATTTTGTACCAATTACCTGTTGTGAGCTGCGACTAGCTGGTTTGTAGAAAAAACAGAAACGGTTTCTTTAACAGAATTTTGTTCATGTAGTGTTAAATTTCGCGTCAGACGTGATTGGATGTAATTGTAATCCTCAACAGTGCACTTATAATGTCGTAAACGTTTCAAAAAGTCCCGAAAATTATTCTGATCTTTGCTTTCTCCGAACTGACGGAACTGTTGACTAAGCACAAAAACATTTTAAATGCTGCGATAAAATATGGCTACATTAAGTAGATCCCGTCTGTTTTGTTTTATATCTTTCAAGGCGTGAAACAAGCTAAAGTCCGCCACACATCCGACTTGCATTACATCGCCTAGTAAAATCAAACTTCTACCTTCAAATAAAATTCTAAAGTATTTTTGATTAACGTGCCGGAGTAACTGATCAATATAATTCAGCAGTTTAAGTCCTACCTGCGTATATTCATCAACTACGATTATTGTAACTTTTGATAAATGAGCTTTCAAACTTTCATTATTAGCTTTTTGGGTTTTGATTAACTTTGTCTGCTCTTCTATGCTACTGTAGGCCGGTATTTTAAACGCTGCGTGTATTGTTTGTGATTTAATTGTAAAAGCAGCAATTCCGGTATACGCGCAGATTATGTAGTCAAACTGAGTATTTTCTTGCTGCTTGTTCTCCAGAATTTCTTTTATGTTTTTAAAACTGTACTCTTACTACAGCCCGCCTCACCAGTTGCTATTAGGAATAGTGGAGTCTCCATAAATTCTTTTTCAGGTTTATTGATTTGTGATTTTATTACTTATAAAATCTGTTTCTGCTTTGAACTCAAATTACAAACGAAAACGTTGCTTTTTGTGACTAAAACTTGAGAAGTATCCGCGGACTCCATTGTATAGATTAGGTATTGAGCTAGAGCTCTCAAACGTCTTTGCAAGTCGCACTCTTACCTAGTGCCGGATCGTTTTTCGTGTTCACATTGCCTTAACCTAAAGAATAAAAGGAATTCTTTAATCCTGAAATTTAGTTCAAGTCACGTTTTGTGCTCATGACAAACTATAACTTCGTGAAAAAAGGACGGTATTAGACGGTAAGTTTGGAAATCTTGTTGCCACCAATGGCTAGTCAGAATTCAATCCAATGAGAAAGTAGCTTAAACTAGAGTAGTTAGTTGAGCGTAATGCAGACGACTGACAAGTGCGCTTGAAATGCCGAACTCTGCAAAATGCAATCGGATTTGCATAAACAACAAAACCAAAGTTATAGATAATCCTGATTTTCAATCAATCAAGTGTCAAAGAGGATCGTGTAAGAATATTATCTGTGTTTGCAATATTAACGAAAAATTTGCTCAATCCTGCGGTCAGCAACTATTGTCCAGAGAATTTTATTGTTCACGTAACTGCGAACGCGCACAACCAAGTGACAACGAAACATATTTAGATAGATTATATAGAAAACTCTCACAAGCACAGAAGCCTAAGGTTTGTCAACCTTCAGATATTGCCTTATTTGTTTTGTTTGAAGTTGTAGACACGTGTGAATACCCAATACACGATTTACATCAATTTCAAAATGATAGATACAAACGAGCGTATTTTAGTCGAAGTAGTAGACGCAAAGAAGAACTAACCTATCAGTTTGAAAAGTCAACAACGTCCAGTGTTCACAGTGCGTACTAGAAAAATCTAGCTACAAATTTCCAGAAATATAATTGTTTCAACATTTATAGCAAATACATAATTTCCTACAATTTAGATATTTTATTCGACCTGCTGTAGCAGCGCAACATGTCACAAATAATGCCGCAACGGTGCCGTCATAGAAATAAAAAATTAGGTTAGGTTAGGTTAGGTTAACCAAGAAATAAATAATCCCCAACAAATGATTAGGCTTATATTTATTATGCACATTGTGTAGTGCCTGGTACTGGTTAGCACTACTACTGACATGGTGCTACTACTACTACTACTACTACTACTACTACTAATACTACTTGCATTACTACGTATCTACATAATTTATTTTTTTAAACTTACAATTGCTGTTGTTGCTGGCTGTGTTGGATTTCCCAGCTGACATGCGAGGCAATGGTTGTACCGTATTTTGAAATACTTGCTCGCGTACCCTTCTTTGCAGTCTTTGAATGGTGCCCCTTAACTCTAAGTTTTTCTTTTCGACGGCTTTGACATTTTTTTCAAGCATCTTGTTCAATTTTTCAAGTTCCGGAATGGTATTATGAGCATAGAGATGAAGGATGCCTGCATTGAACTTGGACGTTTGAACAATCTCCAGCTGACTTATCTCGAAAAAATATCCCTCACAAGCATAATCTTTACTCATCGGGAACGCAATTCTGCCATTCAGATAGTTTTCGGGCTCAAAGTAAGTGCGTTGAAAATAGTCCAGCATACAGGACAGATGACCATAATGGTAGGACTGGCACCATACATGCTGAACATTCGGTGGGAGGAATCCACGATCAATAGCAGACAATTCCTTTATCCGTGTTACGTACAAATCCTGGTTGACAAAGTGGTCGAGATCACAACTAATTCCCAATCTCACTGCATCTATTATAAAAAAATTGGAATAGGTAGGTGAAACTTGGCGCTGATTTTCGAATTAGGTTTGAAGACCATTGTCGACAAACGTGACACTTGAGGACTCAAGTAGATTCCCTTCACAAACGACGCAGTTCAATATGGTACAAAACTCCCGACTTGCCATTGTAAAAAATTACAAAAATTGGAAAGATATTTAAAATATTTTGTTTACTTCACGGTATTATTTTTAATATTAATTTTTTAATTCAAACTAAATTTTAAGCACAAGCAACAACCGTAGTGTGTTGATTCTGGCAGAGACAAGGAATGAAATAAGAATTAAAAATGTAGGTAGGTATATTTTCATTCATGCCAACAAAACAGACTCTATGTATTACCATTAGCAGCTTTACACAGCTAAGATGCAGGAATAAATACTGAATTTTTTTGAATGACCTGGACATACTTATACATTGTGCTTGGTCAAACTTTATTTGACGTATTTAGTTAAATCAGTAAAATACGTGCGGGGAAAGTATCTTTTGAGGATAACCGAGACATATCATTTTAGCTCACACGTACCTTTACATTCCCAATACTTACTATTACAAACAACAGCAGTCACATTACAAAAATATACATTTTCCATAATCTGCCCAGTTCCAATTACCCATTTCTTCGACAATGCATAATTTAATGAGAATGACTTACGACAAGGAATTCAGCTTTATTGTAAACTGGAAATGGAGAGTCGAATAAAATATAATAATTTTAAATCCGTCCCTTTTCGCCTAGCATAGATTCAAGGCAAGCCTATATTTATTTATTATCTTTATGTCCTGTGAAAGTTTAGTACGTGACCCTTACAATTGCTAAGCTTCTTACAGATCGCCAAGCAAAGCGCCGACAATCAATACAATTTAAATAAACTGAATTAAATGTAAAAGAAACCATAAACCTATCCATTGCATTATATCCAACGGCTTAATATAAGTAGCAAAATGCATTCGAGAAACTATGTATGGTAATAGTTAAAATACAAACAAAACATGGCAAACATGTAGAAACTATAGCTGCAGCAATATGCACCACGGCCCTTTACTGCATTACAGCACGCTCACAGCTCGAATAAAAGCAATAACTCCTCAAACTTCATAATCATGAAATTGAATACATACGAAACTGTCATTTTCATTTTTGGTATCGTTGCATTCTCAGTGTTTAGTACCTACATCTATATATTTACTAGGGAACGATGCTAACTAAATAAAAATGTAAAAGTCAGACAGACACACAGCAGAGGCAAAAATAAAATATGTCTAAAATAAGTTTTAAAAGAACATCGCATTATATGGTAAATAGTGCTAAATCTTCTATTCAAAAAAACTTAAAAAGTCAAAAAACCTGTACGTAGATTTTAGAAAGTTTCAAATGTTCTATTCACACGCTTTATTAATGCGCATTTGCGTTTTTTAAAAAGCTTGAAATCTTTTAATTACGTTTTCTAAAGCGCAAAATGTTCTACTTGCATGTTTTTGAAATGTGGAAAGAAGTCTATTTACATGTTTTTTTAAAATGTGCAAAATACTTTACTCATAATTTTTTAAAAAGCGTTCGACGTTCCATTTTCTGTTATTTTCAAAGCGCAAGATGTTCCATTCACATGGTATTTTAAAACGCGCAAATAATTGTATTTACATGTTTTTTAAAAAGCGCCAAGTATTCAAATTAAAATATTTAAAGGAGGGAGCAGGGGAGGGGGATATGCAAGTATTTTAAACATCGACTTAAAGATCAAGATACTTTTTGGTAGATAGCGCATTTTGCATTTTCACCTCCTATAATTACACTTTAGTACAGCTACTGATGCCGAACTTGGTTCAAACGACGAGGCAAATATGCGCCAGGAAAATATGTAATTATTATTTTATTATTATTATTATTATTATTATTATTATGCTTTCAAGTCTTATATAGGCAATGGCATTCAGATCCACGAAACAAAACCGTTTCCCGACACCGGTCAGTTTTCAATCTCGCTTACATGATTATAGCGCTGCTAAAGAGAAGTGGACGGATGCAGAATGTGACGCAGATTTTTGCATCTTGTATACGCAATTAATTGAAGCTACGAATGCATACCTACAACATAAAAAGCGCAAATTGTTTTATTGCACACATATCGTCTGTGAAAAATCAAAATAAAGCATGTATAATTAAAGCTGAAATAAATGTAGCATCACTCCATCAGGCGCGGGTCATGGAGACGGGCAACATGGCACGTGCCCACCTCAGAATGAAATTTTTAACGTATGTTATTACAGCGATAGTTAAACCAAGATAGTCGACATGTATGCAGTGCCCGGCCCCAGAGGTTTTTCCTGGATCCGCCACTGCACTCCCTAACAAAACTGCATGAGGCGATTACAACTTTTGCAATCTGCTATTAGGACGTTAAAAATGGGAAAAAAGCTTTATTTACTTGTTTTATTGAAAAGTTCAAACTGTTTAACTTAATTGTTTAGGGATTTTTAAACTATAATAAATATAAGTATTTTAAGAGCCACCTTTTCTTGTTGATTACACTTTTTCTTTCCTTTTTTGAACCTCGTGCTCCCTTCTTTGACACAGTCATAGACACAGTACATACCTTGTACGTAAACAACTGGTGCGTACATATAGTAGTATCCATGTAGTAATAAAATTCTGAATTACAAATGATACGGAATCCGTCCGACCGTGGTCTTATCCCCTATCGTTAGCATTAGGATCTTTTTCGGTATCGGCACGGGGTTCCTTTTTCCAGTTTGATGAATTTCGATGAACAAGTACAAATGCATATGTCCAGCAAAGTTAAGTATAAATGCAATGTAATTTAATCCTGCTACAGTACAGTCAGTCAGCTACACGAACGGAGCGGACGGAAGGGGGATGTTATCGCTATCGTCTATACGAACAACACAAACTACAAAAGGCACATATCGTCTGTGAAGAACCAAAATTACCCATATCCAATTTAAGCTAGAATCTAAATGCGCTATGTCCTAAAAAAATATTGAGAAACATGCGTAAAATTACGTAAATTAGGAGTTTTTGAAAAGTGTAAAATGTTTTATTTACATAGTTTTAAAAAGTGTAAAAAGTTCTAATTTAATGTTTTTGAAAAAGAGCAAAATGTTTTAATTCCTAGTTTTTGAAAAGGTGCAAAATGGTTTAATTCCGTGTTATACAAAAGGTGCAAAATGTTCTAATTCCATGTTATACAAAAGGTGTAAAAATTTCTATTTCCACGTTTTTTTACAAGGTGCAAAAATGTCTAATTCCATGTTTTTAAAGAGGTGCAAAATGTTCTAATTCCATGTTTTTAAAAAATGTGTACAAATTTCTATTTCCATGTTTTTTGACAAGGTGCAAAATTTAGAATTCCATGTTTTTGTAAAGGTGCAAAATGTCCTATTTCAATGCTCTCAAGACATATTTGAATATTTGTGTAAATAGTGGATATTGCGTTTAGCTACAAATGGATATGGATCATTTTAGTTCTTCACAGGCGATATGTCTAAGATAAGGCGGCTGGGACAGGCTAATGCCGCGTAATCACCAACGTGCATAATTATTTTTTAGCATTGATTATTTTTTTTGATTGTTCATAAATGAAGTAATGAGCACGATCACTGGGTTAACTTTGGAAATTGCTAACATCCAATCCCATGTTAGAGATAACAATTTAATTACGCGGTCGATAGGTAGCTGATGACGTGCCATGAATGATGATGGGTTTTGTTTTTCACGACATGATTTATGGACGGCCCCTTATGGACATCCCTGGACGGAAATTTGGGGATAGTACGTAACCAAGATGTTTTGATATGGAAATAAAAGTTGAGCGACAAGGTTTAAGGTATGTTGCCATGAATAACAGTAAAAAATTTATTCCTATCGTAGATATTTCGAATTCATTCTCATTTTAAGAATTTAAGTCTTTAATAATTTTAAATTAAATGCAAAATACCAGGAACTGCGGCGACGACATGGATCGTGTGTATTGTAGAGATTATTTTATTTAATTTTAATTAATAAATTTCCTTGCATATAATTCCAATTAGCAGGTGTACATTCCAAAACGAAATAATTGCAAGGAGAAGCAGAAGTGGCGGTGAGGGTAGCATGAGGCTACAATTTACACGAAAGAAATTTGTGATTACAAAATATTTAATTTCGAATTCCTGCGTTTTCATTTTTTATATGTACATTCCTGTGGCTACTGTACACCAAATTGAAAAGATAGCTGAGTAGGGTTTTCCAAACCCCATGGTCCGCGCAAACTTGGTCGCATGAATATGAAGCTGTTTGGACAGCCCTAACTACCCACCTATGTATCTTTTCCTTGTGTCTAGTCAGGAGCTCCTTTTCCGCCCGCACAAACAAATCGTGTGTGAAGAAAAAGAATGATCTTTTTCAAACTTTACCTAGCAGCAATATGCGCTTCTACAGAAATATTCAAATATATCTTGAAAGAATATTCAAATAGTCTATTTTACTTTTTAAAAATAAGTTAATGGAAAGTTTTAGGCTATTCAAATACATGTATTTAGATTATTTTTTCCCTTTTAAAAATATGTAGGTGAATGTAACATTCTGCAATTTTCACGAACGTGTTAGAAAAACCTTTCGCACTTTTTTTAAACATGTAATTAGAACATTTTGCAACTTTTAAAAACTTTTAATTAGAACATTAGGTATGCTTTGCATGTAATTAGGACATTTCACATTTTTTAATAACTCGTAATTAACATTTACGCATGTTTTTTCATTTTGCTTTTATGACAAAGCTCAGTTTAATTTAATTGAAAATGAGTCATTTTAGTTCTTCACGGACGATATGTACATAGTAATATTATTATGGAATATTAAGTAGTGATACTATATTATGATCTCTACATGTTCGAAAGCAAGACTGCTCACATGTGAAGAGTTTTATGACCAATCGAGTCAATCCTAACGATGCAAATATTACATGAATATTTTTAAATAAAACGCTAATATATGATGTGTGTTATGCTAAAATTTTCACCAAATAGGTAAGTCAATGCACATTTTGCGCAATACGCAAATAAATAAAGTCAAGATTATTTTTAAAAACTTAATTTTTGGTGCAGGCAGCGCAGCTAAAGAAAGCTATATTTAATTTTAATTATTTCAACTAAACACGACGTTTTAAAAAATTTCCAAAATTATTAAAATGAGAACAGCATGTTTTGGCCAAAATCAGTAATTTAACATTAATTACAAATTGATATGAGACAATATTTATTACGTACTTATTGAAACTGAATTTCTAATTTTTCTCAAAATATCTGTACTTTAAGTAGCAATATCAATTTTTAAGCTACAAAAAATTCAAAAACCAAAGTTAAATCAGGAAAAAGTGCATGCACGTAGATCAATGCATTTTTGATTTATTATTTTATATATATATATTTATATATATAAAAATACGCTGTGTACAAAGGAAATCTAAATACATACAACTAAATATTGCATCTCAACGTACACACCTAAAAAAAAAAACTACAGCGGAATCATTTCGAAGACTTCCGTGACCTTTTTGCCCCCCAACTTGATAGTTTTGGTGCGGCTGAGCTTGGCTCCAGCAGCAGCAGCACGTCGCCAGTTCTCGTCAATCTTTGTCTGTCGTTGCCCATCACGTCTTCGACCACCGACATAATTGTCATCGCTGTCATCGTCGCTGTCAGAAAGGCGGTAAGGCAAAGCAGCCCAAGATCGACGCGAACGTGCCGAATACAATGCAACAGGCTGATCCTGCTGCTGGGGCAAATTAATTGTCTGTCTTTGAGACTGAGCTCCTCTTCCGTTCCCATTGCCACCAGTATCTCCACTTTCATTGACAACAGAATACATGGCATTTGGGTATTCCGTTCTGGTTGTATTGATCAACCGAGCCTGCTCCTCTCGCCTCCCCATTCTTTCCTCAGCAAGATTTAGCCTTCGCTCCATCCTTCGGCTCCTGATCCAGCAACCAACTGCAACTCCAACTCCCACAACAACTTTAAGTCCAGCCAGTGTTCCTAACGCTCCTGGAAGTCATAAATACATAATATGTGTACGGATGCATGCACAAATTACGTCGCGTACACTCCTGTCCCCGTCCTTTCACGCTCGTAGCCACGCAGACATGAATGAATATTTCCATACAACACTCCATTTTGAGTCCGTCCGCTTAAGCTTCCCCTACTTATTTCTCGAACCAGAGCACGTTACATATGCGGATATCCTATTGTAAGCACTGGAATGCACTGCAGATGTTATAATAGTTAAGATTCTCAAATACTTTACCGTACCTGTCAAAATACTTGGCGAATAAGTTATTGGGCTCTCGTCTTCAGGCTGCAAAAGCACATCGTACGGAATGTTCCATGTAGCAGCATTATAAATACAACATTTTGTATTGTTCTTGAGAGTGAGCCAGAACTTCCCATCTGTCAGACAGGAAATGCAGTAAACAACGCCACAAACTGTAAACAGTCAATAAAGGTATAAGTACATAGGTACACACATACCTAATCCCTGCGAGCACAATTTACTTCAATTTGACTTCAAAAGAGAAATTTCAGTCACAAGACTCATCTCACACGTTTAAAACTACAAGCTAAATTACCATCACCACCTACAACTACAGTCCCATAATTCAAATGATAAAATGCTCTCTTACATTGCACTTTTCACTTTCGTCTTTCTTACTAGCGCTCCATGGCTTGATTTTTTCTTTAAAATGAGATATAATGTTTCCCCTCAGTTTTTAATTGAAATGACGCACACACATTTATTGTTAATAATGATAATTATTATAATAAAAATTTCTTACGTGAGTCCATTATTCTCAGCTCTCAGTCTTTTCTTTCCCTCTAATTAAGTCTCAGTCTTTCTCTTGTGCTTCAGCTCGTCAGAAATACTACATGTAGGTGATGGTAAATGTGCTTCTGTCGACTGAGACGTAGAACGCAATAATCTTATCCACATCACGAAAATGTTCGTCTCAAGATGAGATCATCACTATCGATAATTGCCGATGTAAGCATTTAAATTAAGCTCATAAACGATTTATAATCGTTGTGTCTATATACTCCTTTTGTTTCATTCTTGTAAATCAAAATGCAAGATGTACTGAAGGAGCGAGAATTATTCAGCATTTCAATTACATACGTAGATCTTGAGACTCACATCATTCAAATCATTGCATTTTTTCCCACTATGGTGCGTTGGGAGCTCTCAAAGTCGAGCTAAAGCTAGAATTCTACGCAAGGGTTAAATGAGATGCGGGTTGGAGTTTTTCATTCATTTTATAATTTAATTTATTCAGTTTCTATAATTCATTCAAGCCGACGGGCTTTTAAGATCTCGAATCTGCCTCAATTATTACTACTAACAACAAGAATTATTGCTTATATTGAAAATTATAATATAAAATATTGAATAAATATTGATTATAAGCAAACATAAATTATAGCTCTATCGAAATTCTTGATTACTGAAACCACCCATTCTCATCCTTAACCATTGCTATTAATGGCTATCTTTAAGACTACGTGTCAGAATTATTAATTTATTTATTTCTTTTAGACAGACACACAATGGGTCCAGAATAACTTATAATCAAACAACAAAATTAGGGAATTTACACAACAATAACTAATGATAATAATGAAATAATATCTGTTAGAGGATATAACCTGTACATATATCATGAGTCGAGGTAGAACTGAACTGAATTCATTAACCTAGGGTAAGTCTACAATGCAATTTAGAAGACACAGAGGATAGTTATTGGGCAGGGAGACATAGATATGACTGACTTAGGATGGATGAGTTATATATGTTGTAGATAATTGAGTTGTCAGAAGCGGCAATTCTTCGTAGAAGGGAAGCTTTTGCCAACTTGCAGACTTCGTTGAGTGAGTCAACCCTATATTCTTGAAACATATCTGTAGCACTACAGTCCCGTCTGAGCCCAAAGATGATTCTTAAGGCGTCATTATATGCCACTTTGATACGATTTTTGACACTTCCTTTGATGTCCCAAAGGCTGCAGCAGTAAATAGTGGAGAGGAAGGTTCGGAATAGATATATTTTAACTTCAGAGTTGCAGCGCTTAAACCTTGCTTTAATCATGTTAGCTCGCTTGCACAGATCACTAACTCTCTTTCCAATTTCGTCCGCATCTGTGCCGACATCACTCCAGTGGTATCGAGATATTGCTATTACATATCCCAAATATCTAACACAGGTCTCTGGTACCAAGTTGACTCCTTTAAAATTGACTTTTATCTCAGGTTCCCAGCGGTTATGGCAGGCGGGGAGATAAACCTGCAGGTGGGTTTTTGCTGGATTAAAAGTCAGTTTATGCGACTCGGCAAATACATTACAGACATAAAGCAACCGATTCATGGCTTGTAAGGTAGTTGATAGAAGACAGACATCATCGGCATATATAATGTTGTTAACTACCACATCTTCAATTCTGCAGCCAACATATTCATTAATTAGAGCCGTGCATAGAGTGTCCATGTATAGGGCGAAGAAGTAGGGGAAGAGAATACCTCCTTGTCTTACCCCTCTCCTCACAGGAAATGAATCACTGATGGTTGAGCCCCATTGAACGGAGAATAGTTGGTGTTGAAACCAGTAAGCAATAAGTTGTACTATACAGTCAGGCAAGCCTCTTGCTAATAGTTTCTGAATTAGGATGCTGTGATTCACATTATCAAAAGCTTTGGAAGCATCAAGGAAGCATATGAACAGCGGAGTGTGTTTTCTCTTGTAGAAGTTAATAATTTGTTTAAGAGTACAGATACAGAGCTCACATCCCAGCTTCTTTTTGAAACTGAACTGATTGGGATTTGTTACAAGGAAGTTCTAATACTGACACAAGATTAGTTTTTCCAGTACTTTAGATAGAAGTGTAGCTAGAGCAATGGGGCGATAATTGTCTATTTTGGCCGGGTCAAGACCCTTCTTTTTCAAGATCGGCACAAGATTAACACGCATTAGTGAGGAAAGTATCGTTGAGTGTGAGACCATGGAGTTAAAAATGGAACTTAATAGCTCAATGATGTCATGATGAGCATATTTCAGGTGCTCGAATTTTATGCAGTCGTGGCCAGAGGCTTTTTCATTTTTCATACTTTTAATTATTAGACGAATTTGTGAAGGGACAAAAACTGGGTTAACTTTGGACTTATTCACAGAAAGTAGACTGGAAGTGGGTTGGACACAGACACTAGGGGTGAATAGGTTTTGGAAATGAGTTTTTCACATATCTGCTATTTCCACTTCACCTTCTGCTTCCTCCAGTCTGCTGGTGGGGCCAGAATTTTTACTTTTATTTAAATTTTTGACTTCCTGCCAGAATTTAGTAAAGTCTTTGGAATTTTAGGACAGCGAAGATCGCAGCTTGCTCCTTTTCAAAATGTCTGTTTTTCGCTCGGAGAGTGCGTTTAAATAATTTTTTTGCCTGCTTCAAGGCTTGGAACGTTTCACTGTGACCTTTGCCCTCACTAAGCCAATCGGAATACAGATTTTTATATTTTTTGTAAGAATCTTGAACAGATGCAGACCATCCTAATACTCGCTTAGCTGATTGACGATTGGAAGATCCCAAGTGGTAATTAATTGCTTGTAGCCCACTAATAAGATGCTCGTAAGCCGTGTAAATAGTGGATACATGATTACATGTCAATTTACAGAACCGCTCCTGGCAGGTTACAGCTTCAGACATGTTTGGGCTGATGCTACGTGCTAGGAGTCTGGTGAGTTCTGTGTATTTTATAATAGCGTCAGGGCAAGCTTTTCTCCAATTAATTGTTGGTCTTACAGGTTTACCTGCTCTGCTATTTGGGTGTGGTACAGTTGCAGGTGTAGGCGTTTGGCGTTGGCTCGCACCTGGGAAGTCAACGGTAGCAATTAGACATGAGTGATCACTTGGGGTATAATGTATGATGTTCACTTGCGAGGAGTTGGCCAGGAGTTCACTGCAAGCGATATGGTCAAGCCAGGATGAGCATGAGTTAATATCACTTAAATAGGTATGAGTACTATGACCAAGTTGCTCAACATCAACGAATGTTAGGCCCAGGTCAGCAGCTGTGCCTTTCAGATCAGAGAACTTTTTAGAGAAAGTGTAGATATTATAGTCACCTGCAATAATGAAGTGATCGCTATCACAACACTCAATGAAGGAGGAGAGAGCACAAATTAGTAGATCTTGATCATCGGATTTGTCCGCACACGGAAAATAGCAATTTATTATTATGACTTTTACATTGTTAGCAACGATAGAGATTGCACTGAGACGATTATTGTGTAGATTAATGGGGGTCACAGAACCATTTAGTTTGTTATTCCATAATATGCTGATGCCGCCATGCGGCCGTCCCACTAGTTTAGCCCCAGCATCCATTGAGGAGACATTATAACAGTCATAGTTTGGGAGGGCATTGGTTATGATATTTGACTCAAACTCATGCAACCAAAATTCTTGCAGTAGAATAATGTCACAGTGCATAAGATATTTACTCATCCAGTCATGATTTGACTTAAACCCTTGGCAATTCCAAGTAGCTAGAGACAATTTATTCATGAATTGGAGTTGATGCCCGAGGCAATTACGCTCTCACGTACCTTTGCACCTATCTTCGTCCTCTCCTCGACAGTAAAGAAGTCTCATTCCCCAGGCCCCTACAGTAAGTAGTGGTCACTAAGGAGCACCGAAGGAGATTTGGTTTTAATCAACCATCCAGTGACGTTTACCGTACAACACCGAGCCGTAAACGATTAGCAGTGGCTGAGGATCGAAGCCGGGTCTGAGACTGTAAATTTCGTTACAGTCTGCAGTCCTAACCGCTCACCCAAGCACGCCTGCTTAATGCTAAACATATGCGTTTGTTGATAATTTATGCGGACTTGGTTGAGTCGAAAGATCAGATTAATTTTTTGCATTGGTAGTTTCCTAATGATAAATGATGATGCTATTAGATGATAATGTATGCCGAAGACGTGACTAAATTATTTATGGAACTTAAATTAATTATATTAAAAGATATAATGGGTCAGATGTTAAAGGTTTATGTAATGTGGCGGTGTTCCACCACATCCTATAAAAGGGATGAGCCTTAAGATAAAGAGATAAAGATTCAGAGTCTCCATTGGAAAGTGAGTTGAGAACCGGGCCAGCCATATCTCTACGCTTCTCCATGAAGAGTCGAAATCTTCATCATATGCCATTCGAAAAAATATAACAATTATCTGAGTTCACAAAAGAATATTAAGGAGCATTGGCAATTATTTAATTCTTGAGAAAAATCAGTTAAGTGACATAAAGGTTGGTAGCAATAAAATAAAAATCAATCATTGATACGCTTTGCATTAAGGAGAACGTGCAGCTGGCGCACGGCTGGAAAAGAAACGAAAGGATATGACTGAGAAATTTGATGTGTAGCAACATGAGGATATGTAGACTAGGAAGGAAGGACTCAAAACCAAAGCCCAAGTACCTCACTCCCGTGTTTCTCTGAGCCATGGAACTTATTGAAACCCGACGATTGCCTTTGGCAAGAGAAACCGATACAGCGATCGGCCCATTTGCCGAGATCAGTTGTGCCAGAGGTAATTCTTGGTAAATTTTGCATTTTAAAATAAAGTAACAAAAGAAATAAAAGAAAAAAGCAACTATTTGGGATGAACTCAGATTGAATCTAAGGAGTATGAATGAGATGTTTGAACATTGAGAAATGTGAGGACGACTGGGTGGATAGAGAAGCTTTTGAGCTCAGCACGTCTACAAGCCTAGGGTCATTGTGTTTCCAGAGCCCAGAGCTTACAAATCTGTAAAATCCTGGACGATCGCTCTCTGCATGCGGTTGCGGTAGGCGACCGACAGGCCCTTACTGACCGTTGCGCTCCGTCGTCCTTGATAAATTTTGCGTTCACGATTATTGTTTCGGGAAAATTGACAAAATAAAATAAAATAAAAACACAGCAATTGGAAATCAAAGTTGGGAGATGACTAGATATTTGAAGTAACCTGCATACTCAAACTGAAATGATAATAATGTAAATAAGAGATCTGGAGGACAAATACTGAAGATCATAGGATTGAAAAGAATATGATTAAGTTATAGTTAGCCAAGCGGATCATTGATGCGTGTCGTGGTTTGGTGAGACGACAAAATCATCAAACTGCAGAGAGAAAGAGGATGATACCTTCGAGCCTGCAAATGCACTTGGAAAGAGATGTCGAAAGGCAGCCGACTCTTAAATAATACCAGCACTATCAACCTGACCAGAATTTTGGAAAGTGATAACTATGAAGAAATGAATAAATTGCCGAATTTTTACCAAGATTAAGATTATGGAATGAGGTTCGGAGAACCTCCATATCCAATGTTTTATTTTGATGACGTTCTCAATAATGAGAAGACGGGTTCAGATAACCTCGTCTTATCTTAGGATTTAAATGAGATGTACCCATGTCTGATGAGATTATGAATTGAGAATTACGAAGATGTTGTACCTTGAGAAATACGTCGATTCAACGACGTAATTTGAGAACACGAATGTAAATACGAAAATGTTAATGAAAGACTTTATTTACGGGAAATTAAAAGGAAAGATATGAAAATTATTAGATGATATATTAACAACTCCTTGAGACTTATGGTCTTACGGCAAAAAATGAATTTTCGTAATAATAAAACTTTGTGATTTGGTTTTTTCTACCTAAAATTATACATTTTGTCTTACGGATTATTGACCAGGGTTGAGAGAAGTTGACTGCTAATTTTTTAAATGGAGGGATCTGGTTTGCAAACTGGAGAAACATATACAATTTGTGATTATGATTTAACGAATTATTTAGTGATTGTTCGACCTCAGTAAATTAGATTATTTTGATCACTGGTGAATATTATGTTTTATTTTGGGTATTAAATTTTGGGGTAACAGATACGTGAACTATAATAACTATTATTTTTAGGATTGGAATTCCGTCATGTAGTGATGAGGAATAGAAACTGATGAGGATCAACCTTAAGTTGATCCTCCTGTAATTCTTGACCATGTTGTGCTATTTAAAAATCAGGAAAAATAACTCAACTTAACTACCTATTTAATTGGGGACATGACAAAATGTAAAAACGATAATTTGGGTTTAATCTCAGTAAATTATTGAGTACAGTTAGGTTTTTAACACTCTAGAATTAAAAGGAAAATATTAGGAGACTATGTGGTTTGTGGGGACGGAGCGGCGAAGCTGAAGTATCTTCCTATGTTGAGAAGCTAAGGAAAACTTTTTTGTGTTGTTTTGGAGAGGAAGTAAGAGCAACCTACCTTTGTGACGAGCTAAGGGAGAGTGACGATGCTTCGGCAATGGCGTCGGTGCTGCCGTTAAGTTGCATGCAGTGGGTTCAGTGAAAGAGAAGATGGTTGGAAGACAAGTCTGATCTTGATACTGTTGTGTGTTTAGTGGAAGGGCCTTAGCTGGAGCTCCAGCGGGGCTAATCTATGCGGTCTCCAGTTTTCAGCGTAGCCATTCATTCCAATGCTTGGGTTCTGGTTACGAAGTTCATAGCTGTATGTGAGAAAGTTTGTGCGAAAAACGTTTAGCATTTTCGTTTCCTTCTCATTTTACTCTTGTAAGGGTTGTGTTTTCACAACCAAAAACAGAAACTGCACGTCTTGAGCTGAAAGAATAAGATGAAAATGGCACCACATCTAATTAAATATTGCCTATGCTTTAATGGTGAACAATAAATTGGGTACTGCGGCATTGTTTAGATAAATTAAAAGTAAGGAATAATTTCTAAAAAAAAACGGAAATACATAAATTAAAGAAAATGAAGGACAAAGATCAATGTATTTCATGAGTTATCTTATCGTTTCAAATCATGAGCTGTAAAAAGTGATAATTGTGTGTATACGAGATTAAATTTAAGGGGTTCCCTCAGGACTTACTCCAAAAGGTAGTGACACAGTCAAATTTTGAAGAAATGTGATCTATTAACTACCATTTACCTAAATGTTTGCAATTTCTTTGAGATTCTTCTACAAAACTACTTGATGGGTTAACATGAGAATAAAAAGAGAAAATTGGGCTAACTACGGGCTTATTTGGATAATAGTGGTAGATTCTGACAAATTTTGTTGAGTACGGCTTTACGTAACCGGCATAGGGCGGATTCCTGCTGTATTGCGTAAGAAAATTGGGCCTAAAAGATAGTAAAGCTGTCGTTAATCAGGACATTTCCATTTTTGAGGATTTGGTACGAATAATTGTTGACTATGGTAGTTTAAAGGGAAAGGTGAAGGAGATGCAAATCAAATATGGCATTGTGGACGTTGTAAACTTGGTTACGGAAAACGCAAAAGTTAAAATCATTGATTTAGGAACGGAAGAGAGTATCGTCTGGATGTGAATCTTTGCAAGGGTGGCGTTGATTATAATATCCGATTTTGGCTTAAGGGTTTGGAATATCATCAGAGTTAGGATTTGGAGGAATATTTTGAGGGAATAGTGCAGGAAAATGAGCATCGAGATAAAGATCGTAATCAATACGGCGCATCGTGCTTAAGACAGAGATGGCTAACCATAGGTAGAGTCCAACGTGGAGATTAACATTTGGATAGGAAGTGGCAATTGGTGACAAATTGGTTCTAACTTTGTGACCTGGACATCCTGGGGGACAGCATCTAAGGTGACGAATTGGAAAACTACGAGGTTAAATTGTCATGATGACCTGGTGTTTTTTATCGGTCAAAGAATCAATCAGGTTTGGGGAATGAACAGTGGGTTGGCTTTTGCAATTAACTGAAATTTTTGTGGATGGATTTCCAATTTCGTAATTTTAAGTGTCTTCCGACGAAGGAATGGTAGATTAGGTATCCGTTCCTTACGGATTATTTTCAGTGGAAGTTAAGAAGGAAATCATAGGAAATTCATTAAGGTATGACCTACGGGTGGGTAATGGTTGTATGCGAGGTATGTTGAATCTTTTGGGAACATGATCGAGAACTTCAGGAGAAATTATCGAGTTAGGGAAAAGTAGAGGAGAACTTATTGCAGAGTCTTCATTTGGTGGAGTAAGCGGTTGTTGAGCGGCAGATTAGGAACGACAAAGGCAGAGTTCTCGGTTAAACACTTGTCGCATAGAATGTTGTTCGGGAACGGGAGTTCTTTCAGCCATTTTTTGTTTTCCAGGCGAGATCTTAACTGGAGGATTAGGTCCTGGAGGCATAAGAGGATTGGGTCCTAGGGCAGGACGTGTCGGTACGTTGCTAATTTTTATGACTAGCAGTTTCCTAGGAAAATGTGATTTAGGGAGTGAGAAGCAATTTTCAAAGATTTGTAGTCCCATTTTAAAAAAAAAAGCCTTCCAAGAATCAGTGATTCGCTTAAAGGTGGAGGGAATCTTTGTGATGGTATGCTAGGGGCAGAAGCCTGAGATGATGTCAATGTTTGAGTTTGAGGTTTTTAAAGGATATTCTGCATCTGTGAAAGAAATAGATTTTGCGTTGCTTGCGAAGATTGGTTTTTAAGATTCATCAGAGGAGGATTTGGAAGAATCGGAATCATCCTCAATGTTAATTCTGGATGAAGCAGTTTTCATATATTTTGGTACAAATGACCTTGAAATTTTCAAGGGATTAGTTGGTCGTGCAGGGTTATAAACTTTGTACTTTGAAGTGGGTTTTGATGAGGATGAGGATGCTGACATAACATTTAGTGGAGTTCAAATAGGGCGGTTTAGACGGCATGGAGTGACCGTCGTGGAAAATGGAAGATTAAGTTGGATAGTGGTGAGTCGAAAAGGTCGAATGACAGGGGGAAGGATTAGGTAACGAAAATTGAGTAATGGATTATCATATACGATTTGACGACGGACGGGTTATTGAATAAAACGAAAGTTTTCCAAAGTTAACCGTTTGAAACGAGTTGAAGGGTTTAATTGTGAACGGGGATGTTGAGCTAAATCTGCCAATGGTGTAGGTTAGATTTTGTTATGGTGCCGTTCTTCAGCCTGGATATGCTTTTTCTTTATAATGATTTTTTCACTAGATATCTAAGGCCTTGCGTTTATCCTTTGAGGATGGGAAAGTGATTTGTCGGGGTCTCCGTTTCTAAGCAATTTAAATCCATTTTTTCTGAGTAACATCGTGCAAAGTTTGCGTTTCCGGAGATTATTTAAAGAGGTGAGATTGGCGGTTGAGGACAACGTCAAAGGGATAGAGTTGGGCGGTGGAAGCATTTGTAGTCAATCGAGTGCTAAGAATTGTTCGCGATTAATTTTAGTTCCGTTATTGAGTGGTTTGTTTATGTCCCATTTAAAGACGTCAACAACTTCAAAACAGAGAAATACGATTTTACAGGATTGCGTTTGAGAAAGTACCAAGATAATGAGTTCTGTATCGGCGTTGTGGAACGTAGGAGGTGTAAGTTTTGAGGCGGGTTGGGTTTTGCGATCTGTTTTGGTGGAAGAAAGGGATCTTGAGAAAGTTGAAGTTATAGCTAAGGGGTCTTGAGGTGATTTTTAGAGAGCTAAGTTATCCATTTCAATTTTTTCTAAGATTTGTGGTGGTGGTGGTGATAAAAGAGGAGTAAAGAAAGTTTGTTCCATACCGGGATCACGGTTGTCTTGAATTTGTGGTGGTCCTTGCGAATGTAGTTGTTCGTGAGGAAGCTGCTCGCAAGATGGCGAATCTTTGTGTTTTATCTAGTAAAAGTTTACTGATGAAGAGAAAGTCACAATGATTATAGTTCCTAACTTCCCTTTTATGTTTAAATGTTTTACTACATATGAATATGATATGTTGTAATCGAAAAATTAATAGTCTAAGTTTATTTTGGCGAGCCAGGATCCTGAGTCCCTGGCTCCAAGTTAGCCTATGTGTTTAGCGTATGCCTGAGAATTGCTTTCGATAAGAGTAATTTTGACTAAATACAAATGATTTGGTCGTTTGATAATGTAGTCTGGTCTGTGTCTGGTCTGCATGATCTGTATCGGTGTTTACTGTTACAGTAACCACAATTGCGATTCTAAACTCTCTTTTTTTGGATTTGATGCAGGGACAATCGACAAAAATATGTCTTATGTCTACTTGGATAAAATTGTCTTTGCATTTTGGACACTTGTCAATTTTGGGGTTGTATGTGGTCTCTGTTTTTCTGATCCCTATCAGTTTAGGTTTAGGCAGGACAAACGCATTTGACGAGGCGCAAACGGGACGATTTAAAGAGAATTCTGATGAGGAGGCAATGGATGCGTCCAGATCAGGTTAAGAAAGAGAATAGTGAGGATCTGGATCCTAAACTATTGTGTTGGTAAAACTATTTGTTCCAAATTCCACAGTATCAGGACCAAGCCAGTAGTCTTCTTGGTCAGAAGGAATATCCATCTCTTCAGTGTCACCGAGGTTAAATGTCCATGTTACTACAATAATTCATATGGATAATATAGTAATACTTACATTCTAACCTACCATGAGGACTTTTGTTTATTCGCGATGGAATTTCGGTTAAAGGGACCTCAAAGATTTTTGTCTTTATAGAAACTTCTCAATCAGAATCGGATGAATGTGGGATTAGACCAGAGAGATTCTCTTGCATTGCTTCCATAGATTTTAGGTACTGAGTTAAAATTTAAGTTTTCAAGCCTTTTGCTTGATGTCGGGTGGGGGATTGATCCGGAGTTCTACTCCATTTTCTACTATTAAGTTTTTGAAGTTTTTTTGGAATTGGCAGTTAAACTGTTGCTTTTATTCTTCTAGACCTTGTGGTAACGCTTATGCATTCTTTGCTTGCAGATAATTGACTAGGGGTGACTTTACGCCCTTTTTGTCTTTTTGGGATAGTTTGAACAAAGGGTTTTGGTTCTGAGATAGAGGTTTGGTCGTCAGTGGTTTTAGAATTGATGATCTCGCCCATTGTTGAGCTAGAGAGTAAATTCTTAGGTGTGGCAATAAGATTTTTGTAAATGTCGTTTTCAATCCACAAGGATTCGCTTCTGCCTTTTTAAAGGCTTTGGTGATGTTGTTTGAGAAAGTTTGAATTAATTATTTTGCAATTTGGTGCTCTAATTCTGTGCCTTAGGCTAGTTTTGTGGATTACACTACGATAAGATGATGTGATTGTTTGTTAGGTATGTTGTCGTTAGGTTTTTGGTCTAATGGGGTGATGATTTCTTCACTAAGATGCACGTGACTTCCATCTTTTGTTTCTTGGATCGGAGTTAGTATTTTTGAGAAAGTTTGGGGTTTGGGAGATCAATTTCTTTCCCCAGTCGATCTTAAAGGACTTGTGTCGTGCTTAACATTTTGGTGATAGAAAGGAAATCTTTTTGAATACGATCTCGTATTAATACGTTCTACACTCAAGAGGGGCAGAATTTCAGTATGATTTGTGGTTGGGGTTTTCTGTGGACGGTGTGGTGGTTGTTAGTCGTCTGCTGATGAATCATCACTAGACAAAATTTGTGACAGGAGTTAAAATCTCCTTTCTTCGATCGATCTTGCAAAATTGCGCTCTACTCCTTGTATGGCAAAAAGATCTTTTCTTTGAGTGAAATCAAAGGTTAAACCTTCTACACTCTTTGAGGAAAAAGGGACACTTCCTTAAGTCGAGCTTGTGGTAGGTCTGATCTCTACACTCTCTGTGTTATTCTGAGCACTTCCCCAATTTGATCTCCTGCTACTCAGTTTGCACTCTACATTTTTTGGGGTCATGCCTATTTTATTTTCTGAATGCGATGGAGAACGCGGAGCGTTGTGAGATTCACGTCTTCTTCTCATCAACAGGGTTGTGGGTTTCTGAGAAGGAGAAAGTAAACTATTTCTTTCTTTGCCCCCAGGTGTTTTAGTAAACATTAAGAGATCAAAGCCTGGTTGAATCTGCAAATTCCTAATGTTTATTACCTGTTGTTGCGAAAGAGATAATAGTGCCAAAAAAGATAATTCTTAAGGAAGGATTGGTGTTCAAGTTTAAGGGATAAGAGAAATGGGCAGCGAGGAGTTGGGAGAAGGAATAGAAAGGTAGGTAGATGTGGGAGGAGTTCTAAATTGTGGTCATAAGAACCACGGCGTTGAACGTCTAAAAGAGGTGTATAACCTACTACGGAAGGGTCTTTATTTGGGTAGTGTATGGGTTCAGCTAAGAAAGCCTCACCGCTGGGTGTGATTTTAAGAGCATCAATCCAACTCGCGTCGTATGAATATTCTTCGTTAAGTGGTGTGGGAACAGAAGGAATGTATCGCTTGAGGTTGTGTCCATGTGCAAAGATTTAAGTTTGTTGGGGTACAAATTCGTTCAAATCAGTTGTTTTATGAGTCATAAAGTACGTATAAATGTTTTCACTAAGACTATATATTTTGTTTAGACCTTTTTATTTAACATTAAATTTACTTTTTGTGGCTGAAGTACGCGTACAATTACTTTTCCATACCAGATCTCTAATATTATATGTGATCGTGGAATGTCCTTTGTTGAACGCAATTTTGCGTTGCAATTGACTTTTGCATGAAGTTTGAAAAGCCTGCATACGGACGCAATAAAGTTTGCCAATGCGGACTTGTTGTTGCTCCAAAACTTATTGTTGATTTAGGTGAGGAGTGAGAAGATTGAGATTGCAATTGCCTAAACTAATTCCATGCATGAGAAAGTACGTAGTAAATTCGGTACTGGAGTGAATGTTGTGAATCGTAGAGTTATATGCGTCTTGGACTTTAGAGAGGGATAAATCTTAATTTTTATTTTTATGCTTTTTAGAAATACTACCAAAAATGGAATTAACGCGTTTGCAATAAGCATTTGAGAAAGGGTGGTATGGGGTGGTATACACACAAATTATTTGTTGTTCTTCACAGAACTTCAAATAATTCGTGGCAAAAAAGGCTTAACCATTGCCTGAAACAATACATTTTGAATAGTGTTTCTGCTGGACAAAAGTTGCAAGGTGTTTTTCAAAGTGTTTATAATCGTGGCTAGGACATGAAAATAACTATAAGTATCAGGTACACTAATCAATGATCGCCAATATGTATTAAGTTTTGCAAATTGTTTTGTTTATTGGACCCATACATTTAACTGAAACTTTGTAAAAAGGTATTTAAGGTGTAAGAATGAGGTTAAATGGACCTAAATTCTTGCAATTATTTAGAGTAACGCTAGCAGATTTCACAATATCCGCAAGCGTTGAGAGCTATTCGGTGCATGTCAAAAAAACTAAAAACCTTGTTAGTAAGCAGTTAGGATTTCATCATTCCCTAAATGCAATCTTTTGTGATATGACGTGGCCATTTTTTCCGACATGGGATAGAAGGGGACAGGTAGCTAAATTTTTTCTATCGGTTTGTAATTTATATGTTCGAGATAACCTACATCGGGACGAAAATTGGACGGAAATTGTTATTAGGAATTGGCCATGTCTACTCTACAAACATATCGACAGCCACATAATTTATTAAAAGAAGCTAGGAGATTCGAGAGGGGAGAAGCAATCGGTTTGATTCTCTTATTGATGTCCCGGTAATCAATTACTGGGCGCCAATCATCGATGCCCTCGCTGACCACTTACATGCAAGAAACCGAGGAACTTTTACTAGGGACTACTGCGTTTCTAGTTGGACCTGCTGCGTTTTCTTTTAAAACTATACTGCGAATTTTTGTAAGGGTATGTATCATAAGTGATTCGTCCAGCAATTTCACGGTGTCCTGAATAAAGGCCTCCGTAATGGGGTCCTTAGCGGTGGTATACAAATTTTTGAGTTTTTACCCAAAAACTGTGATATTTCGAAAATAATTTCCTGACCTCAAGTTTTTTGGATGTTTTTAATCTATCATAAATTTAAAATTGGGCAAATTGGCTATCTGACAAAGGCTGACTTTCAGGTACTGTGTTAGATATTGGTTGAGATGTTTGGAGTGTGGGGTATGTTTAGAGTTTAGTGTAAAGGCAAATTGAACTTAAGTGATTTTAGTTAGGTGGAATTATGCGATAAGTAGTTAATAATTCTTGAGTTCGAAATATAAAATCGTCGTTGTCAGTGGTAATGAGGTGGCATGTGCCATGACCATTTTCCATTTCAAGAGTTGTTTCTGCAATGTTAAGTCCAGTTTGCTGGAATAATTTGTGATTGTGTTTAAGAATGATCTTCTTATTGAAGGATCGATCCTTTATGTATACGTGGATGGGTTTGGACAAGAAGTTTCAGTAAAAGTGAGAACGATGGTACACAAACGTAGTTTGTAATTTAGAAGAAGTTTCTCTGCTCTTTAAGACATGGAAAAAGTTTCGATTTTTGAACTTCGTCGACCATAGAATCAGAGTTTTCATAGATAAAAAAAATAGTGCAAATGACCTTGTGGCCATCCAAATTATCGCCAGAAATAACCAAAGTGTGAGATTCCACCGTAGTTTTAAAAGATTCGAAACTTAAAGGGTTAACAGCATTGTGTATATCTGTATTAACTTGACAATGCGGGTAGGTGAATTGATATCTCACTTTCAATGAAGTAAAATACACTGAAATGTTTTTAATAAATTTAGGTTGAGTAAATGTTCAAAAGAAATAGATAAGTGAGTAGACTTTTATGATGTATGTATCTTTTGGGTTTCATATCGAGCACGCTCACAGTTTCGCACTCGATAATCATTAGAGCAGGCCGGTATC
>JAQFZE010000231.1:0-32542 GCA_034695245.1 Dicyrtomina saundersi | reverse complement strand
TCACCCACAGTGACTGGTTGAGTCTGGTTGTAAGAACTTCGGTTATATCGACTTAATGAATATTTATTATTTATATATTATATTTATAATGGAATTATAATTATTCCGACTATGGATTTGGGAATTCAAATCCATAGCCGTCATTCGGTATCTGGTATTATTCGTGGCTACTGCTGATTATTATTACTCCTGAATAAATACCTACACTATTATAATCTACACTTTTCTATTCTACGTACTATTTATTACTACTAACTATCGTACTCTAACAGTACCTAGTAAGGTCAGAAGATATAATTTTTATCAAAGTTATGCAATTTCCGTGGAACCATGGCAGCACGTTTGTTTGTTAGTTAAAACATTTGACTAACAAACATGCATGTACCAATTAAACATAGTACGAAGGCCCAGGCTACTAATTATTTACCCAACAAACTCATAACTTGGGCTTCTACTGGATGTTATTGGAGGCAGGTCTTTATTATTATTTACTTCTATATTATTTGACCCGGCTTTTATTAAAGCCGAGCTTTTAAATGAAGCTATGCGGTACACTGTAATTGTTTATTTCAATACCTTGTGAGAGATCTGAATGAAGAGTAACGGCCTCCAAATAATGTAGTTTGTCAATGTGTTCATCAAGCAACTTGCAAACAATATTAAGAGCACCTTTAGCATTCAAGAATGCGGAGAATTCAGCTGGTGTGGCAAGATCTCGATAAAGCTCCATAAACTCCCGACAAGATTCCCCGTTCGATGGTAAGTCTTCCATAAAACTAGTCAAGAGCTCCATAATCTGTCCACAAACCATGAAAAACAACATGTTAAATTATGTGTAACAAATACAAACAAATGATATCATTGTACCTGGACAGTGAAAAATAAACTATAATTTGAACCTTTAATCTCCGTTGAGGTATCTGTGATAAATCTTTTAACAAAGCTGCCATCACAGCTCTGGTCTGAACAGATCCGGGGCAGAAAATAAGCTTTTTAACCCATACAAAGTCCGAGTCGAAGTTTAAGGTAGGATTGAATTCTAATTGGAAATATTTGTCCAGCCACAGGCGTCCATAAGTTTTCGTAAGATACTGCACTCGTAATTCCTCGGCCTTCTCCTGCTTCTTTTTCTTTTCGAACTCTGCACTTGACTTTTTATTTTTTCCTTCTTTTTTCTTTTCTTTACTAGTTTCTACTAACGATGACGAGACGGGATCCACATCAGTAACCAACTTTCCATCTGGTCGCACAACTTTAGGAAGTCGCTTCTTCCACATGTCAAAGGAATAATTCTTATCCCCTTTCATCCAATTTTCTAAGTTCACTGTTACCCCTTCAACAGGAGCCACGGTAGTTTTATCCTAAAAAATTCAAAGTTGCAATGTCCACAGTATTCTCGATTTGTACTGGTAGCTAAGATTTGTTTAAAGAAAATGTCCGTACCCCACTCTGTGTAGCTCGGATGAAATTTTGAATAATTTTTAAGCAAGGCAATAAACCAGCTTCGGTTATAGTAGGATCTCGTAGGCGTTTCACTGCATGTGTAAAAATTCCCATGAGGCTTCTTAGCTTAATTTCCCAGCAAGAGTCATACATCTGGAGCAGTGAAGCTAAGAGTGAAATTTCTTCAGATGTTTCAAAGCTGACATCAGACCATGTTTCTTTATTCAACGCCATCATTACTCTACATAAAGGCATATTAAACACGTTTTAACTATATAAAAGTTAACAAAAATAGGTGCAGGTACGCAACCTAAATATTGCTTATTTTCCATATTGTGCCTATTGAGCACAATAAAATTGCAGAAGTACCTGGAAGTAATCATATCTGTCAACTGAATAGTGGCAAGGGGATCATCCTTAACAAAGAAGCATAGTGCGTTCTTTACTTGTTCCTTTAATGCAGTCGATCCAGCTGATTGCGAGAGTCGCAAAAGGAAGCTCAGGAAGAAGGGATCAAATGGATCACGGGGACTTCCTGCCGTAATCAATGCCTGAAGTAACTTAAGGGATAAAGTTATACTGGATGCCATGCAACCATAGCATCGACGGTAAGTGATATTGTCCATTGTATCGAAGGAATACGAAGTTGGATCCAATTTGAGCATCTCTTTGCGGTAAGCACTCACTTTCTAAAGTCCCCCAAATCATACCAAAACATGCATTACTGATCCCTAATGGCAAATTGAGAACAAAAATTAGTTTAGTACAAGGGAAACATTTATCAAGGTAGTTACCCTCATGAGACGGTTGAGTTCCTCATAAGAATTTTTGCAATCGATAGCGTAGCAATAAGCCAAACTCTGGACATTTTTGAGAACCAAGGACGAACTACCACCCAACCCACTTCCAGGGTTTAATACTTGAGCTGCACTTCCAGAAACACCAGGTCCTGGAGCAGCACTTGTATTTCCGTTATTATTTCCCGCTGGAACTTGAATATTATTATTGAGTGCATTGGCTATTTTATGTTAATCACAAAAATACACATTAAAAGTATCAGAAGTGGTTTCGCAGCTCTATCCACGTAAGAGAAAATTCTACTTCCGTGTGGTAAATCTTACATGTAAACGTAAACTCGTTTACAAAAACTTATGAAATACTTGAATCTGATAATAAGGACTCGTAAAAGACACAACAGCGTGATAGATTTACCAAGCATAAGCAAAACCTTCTATAGATTATAACATACATAAGGATATTCAAGAATACATAATTACTTACCAGCAGCGACTGCAGCATATGACTGCGGAGCTGGAACATTGCCCAGATTGATCCCAATGACACTTGCACTGACAGAACTCAAAGATGCCCCACTGGTTGAGACACCTGCCATGGATCGCCTTTCCTTAATAGATTGTAGCATTGTCTCCAGACACCCTTTCATTTGTTGTTGCTGCTTGTATGTTTGATCTGCTTTTTCTAGAAGAGTACTCACTGCATTCTCCGCTTTCTTATGATCTTCTTCGTTTTCTATAGGATCCACAGCTACAACATTCTTAGCCAGAACACTGATGTCCATCTTGGCGTACTTACAAAATCCACAGGAATGACACAGAAAAGGATCTCTCTCGTCATAATTGATAGCTCGACACTTGTGGCATTGAAATACATTTTCTCCGCAATTTGAGCAAACTCCAGGTTGGGCCGGCACACTAGCAGAACATCGCGGGCACTGTAATGTTTCCGATGTAGCTTGAACATTGTCATAAAATTCTAAAAACTCCAGCATGATATTGGCTGCTGTAATGGGAACACTAAAATCGAGTTTAATTTCTGTCTGACTAGGACTTAGTATAACTCTTCTCGCCATCTGCCACAAGTTTGGTTTATTCTTCAACTCAACAATGGGTAAATTTTTGGGAGAGTAGTACACAACCATATTTTTAATCATCCTTGCTTTCTTCACCTCCGTGAGTCGAATACTAAGTCTAATGACACTCAGAGTAGATGCTAACTTATATATTTGACTATTCGCTGTAAACTTTGCATCTGCCTTAATTGCCGCTAGCTTCTGAGTAGAGTATGGCTTGTCTATATTATAGCAAACTTCACAAGGTTCGGACTCCAAATAAAAACCTTCTACAGACACAAATGGAACCAAACTTGAGTAAATACTTGCGTTTGGGTGGGCAAGTAGAGAGTTTCCTTGGGATTCAATTGAATTTATACAATAGCTCACTTGCTGACGAAGCTGTAGACAGAAGACAGACAAATTAACACAAACACTTTTCATATGTTTACAAAAAATATGTAACACTGTTTACAAAAATCAGGACCTAACTTAATAGGTACACTAAGACAGTATAAATATGAAATTACATCAGTAGATTTTAAATGATCGTTATTGAGTGTAGCGTATCCAAGAATATCCACAAACTGTGCTGCCCGGATTCCAGCAGCAGGAACAAATGGCCAAAGCTCCCAAGTGGCATTCACCAGTTTGAGCTGATGTGAACAGTCGGATGTCAGAAAGAAGCCAAGAAGTAATGAGTGTGCTTGCCAACGAGTTGTTAAAACAGGATGCTCTAGCAAATATTTTTTTACAAATTCCAAAAATGTTCTTTTCTCCACATTGTCAATAATCTGATGAGCCAATGACTTGAGTGATTTCTCATCTTCACTTAGTGTAAGCATAGGAGATTCATTCTTGGATTCAAATGGTACACCATCAATTGCTATCTTAAGTAACGTCAGAATAGCTGTTGTCAAACTTTCATCTGCTGTGCAACTCATCTGATTAAATAAAAATAAGCAATTAATACTCATTCTACTGACAAGAATTTCTCGTTAATACCAGTAAAGCTCCAACAAAGCTCACCTGTATAATAAATTGTAATGCATCCTCATTCTTGCAGTATGTTTGCCAACTGGCTGGTCTCTGCGTAGCAATGTCGATACATGTGTTAAGATGTTCAACCATGGATACCAACTGAGAATATTTAAATTCCATTTTGGATGCTTTAGCAGCTCTTTCAGCATCAGAATTCCCTTCATATCCAATCAATTTTTTGAATTCTGTCAAATTATGTTTAATATTGTAGAGATCTCTGAGAAGATGATAGTTTTCTCTCGTTCCCGCAATATTGAGTAATAGTTTCCTAGCTTGTCGCCTTACAAATGGAGCATTTCGGTTTTGAAGCATTTCACACAGCAGTTCTTCCCAGTCCTGTAAAAAGTAATAATTATGCCCTGTAATGACTAAAAACTAAAGCCGCGCCTCTATGTACATACATCCTATACTCCTCGCATCTGTATTATGCAGTATAATAATTAATTCCCTCAAACGCACTGACAACACTTACAGGATCAAAGACAGCCTCTTGGTTAATAATTTTTTTGACTTGATAGGGAAATCGAAGAGCCATTTCGGATAAAAGAAGTGGTAATTCTTCCAAAATATCATGGCAATGACTTTTAACATATGGCTTTAAGAAGAATGGCCCGTAGTCCGGTGGGTTTGTATTAATTGAAGGTTTGAGTAAAGTCATGAATGTATCAGACGTTGGAGTGGTGGGATTAATCACACCTAGAGCACTACTTGTATTTTCCTCCGCCTCTTGCTGACCCTTCCAAGTAGATCGAAGGACGTGAAGTAAGTCTTTGCACCTTTTTACTAAACCATGCCGATAAACTAACTCAGCAGTTATGCGGGAGATCCAGTTATTTTCAGGGCGAATATCAGGTTGACGCCATCTGGAAACTAAAATACTGAGCATCCTGAATGAAATCAGTGTTACTTCACTGCTCGTATCCCTCTCCCATTCTTTCTCCAAATTTATTTGTTCCTAAGAAATACAAACCATACCACATTAGGTTTAACAAAAGCATATGTGTTTCAATGTTTAATTCAAAATATTTGATGAAAAACTTACCTCAAGATTGATAACCCTTAAGAGTTGATTAACCATATTCTCAACAGCCTGCTTCTCTTCAATGGATGAACCATCCAACTCCGTCACAATGACAAGTAGTACTTGGAGCAATGGGATTATGGACAACGGATTACTACAGTAAATGATTTTATCCGAAATTACTTTCATGAGAGCTAATCTGAAGGGTTTAGCATTTTGGAAAAGTGAACTTAAATGACTGATTTTAGCGTTGGAATCTTTATCCGCGCCTCTGCTTCCCGTTCCTGTCTTTGAGCTACTTGGCTCTCCCATTCCTTGCGCACTGTCTCTTCGACTCTGAACGCAGCTGGAAGAAGAACCGGTCTGACTTATGATGGGTCCACTTCCAATATTTCTTCCACTTACAGAACCTCCCGCACCAGAGCTGCCTGAACTTTCTGAACCACCCTATACGAACACACCAAAATGCATTGTAACATCTCCATTTTAAAATAAGGCACTAAATATTTCGGCAGATGAAACTTACTGGTTCAGAGTTTCTCATGGTGGATCCTTCCGTAGCCACAGTTGAACCTTCATCATCACTTGGTGGTGGCGATGCTGTGGCGTCTGACTCTGCTCCGCCTTCAATATTTCCATCCAAATGCAGTTGCTCTGGTTCCTCCTCAGGTGGTGACATAGCTTCAGCTACGTGAAGAACCTCTTGATGCATATCTTCCAGCGCTTGCAAACCTTCTTGAATTCCTTGAATAGCCAATGCAGCCCCTCCGACTTGCTCTTGAAGACTCAAAGCAATTGCTAATTCTACCATGGCTTCATCTTCCGCATCAGACTGAAGATCCATACCCGGTGCAATAAAACCGTCTGGTCCCATGAACGCATCTAGTGGATTTAAAATTGGCATTTGAGCTTCGTTATCTTGCCCTGTAAAAACAAAAATCAAAATTACAACTACTAAATCAGAAAAAAGAAAGGAAATTATTAAAGTGTTGACTACTGAAGTGTAGCACTGAAGTACTAAAAGAGTACTGAAAATAAAGCTAAATCAATCAATCAAGACTTAAGAACTAAAACAACGTTGGCAACGGATCTGGCAACGGACCTAGCATGACAATCGGTTCATCTACTTCTACTAATGGTAAGTTAGCCGGATCGACAATATTTCTGGGAGCACCGCCTGAAGGAGTTACAATTTCTCGTGGACTTTCTCCCGTAGTATCAGGAGAGGCACAGTGAGGTGGCGAGGGGCCTGGAATTGTTACTCTACGCTTTCGTATATTCTTGGGTCTTAGTCGTTTTGTAAATAATTGTCGAACAGGTACGCTCATATCCTTATGTTGACTGAGTAAGAGTTCAAATAATGGTTTCGCCAGCTCATCAACCAGTGATATATCCGATATCATCAAGGAATAAATTATATCCGCTAAACCCATAGCCACAGCTTCCACTCTTTGTATTCCTACAAGCAATGCATTTAAAAGAAAATATTTACAAAAACTAATCTCATGATCAAATACCTATGCTAAGATACATAACTATACTTCAAAATAATAATAATAACTTAATCAGCTAGATTATTCCAATAGGAATGAAAAGAAGGAAAATTACCTGGACGATCCACAGAAACAATGTGAGGATTATCCGGACGTTGGTCCACAAAACAAGTGAAAATATGAACCAAATGAGCAATAAATTTGGTCAAGCTAGTATTGAGACCGTGTTGACTGTTCCATTCGTGGTAATCAAACTGTATGATATGCTGTGGCCGAACTATAGCAATATTCTTAATGCAACTCACAATATGGTGGAAGCTTTCTGGATCCACGTCAGTTATTTTATCCATTGAGTACCTCATAGTGTCACTCATATCATGAATCTTCTTTACACAGTACGAGAATAAAGCCTTGTCCTAAAAAATAACATAAACAATGACAGATCAGATATGCTCTTTTAATCTACTTAACATACTAAATTATTGGAATAATATAATTACTTGCTACGTAACACAACAAACACTACCTTGTGCTCATAGTAAACAGTTTTGTTTGCCAAGACAGTAGACATAAAACTGCGGCACGTAGCATTGATGGGTGGGTAGTTTTCTAAATAAATACTAGTCACCATACTGACAGCTGACTCCAAAACTTCAGGCTCCGTAATATCCTTGGAAAATAAAGTAACTGCGATTTCACACAATTCCAACACATTAGTAACAATTCTCTCCACTAATTCATCCTCCTTCCGCTTCACAATTATCGTATCAATCGAATAATTTGAAGCGATCCCAGGAAGAGGTCTGCTACCGGGACTAGTAGTATTTATACAATTCTCAACACTTGCTGTCACATTAGTATTCGCAGAGGCAGTAGCAGCAACGACATCATCCGAATCCTCAGGCCATCCAAAACTATCTTTAGTTTTCCCATAAACCTTCACGGAGTCAACAAACGTAACACACTGAGGATCATTTGAAGGCCCGAAAGTAATTGTTATCTTAGAATCTGCTTGAATACTTTCTTCCCTTGTAAAGGGGATATCATACCACCTGGTTCTCATAAGCATTACAGGTATAGTTCTTCCAAAAACTTGAACAAATGTTGGTGCTCTGTTTAAATCTTGGGATCCCAAAAGCACACGAATTCCAGTTATAACCATGCTTCCGTCGTTGCAAGAGACATCTAAATTAAAACCAATACTCTTCGTGGAAACAATATACATTCCTGGACTGTTTAATCTATTCCTAAGTTGAGCCGCATTATAAATCTGAAGAACGTCATTTCCTCCAAACTCTACATCTTGAATTGGTTGACAATGTTCAAAGAAATCAATGGGGAAAATCAATTTTCCATTGGAACATTTGGGTTGCTGCTTCATTCTCTTATTTGAAGATCCGCCTTTCTTCAGCGATGGTTTCATAACTGTTAAATCCTGGTGTGGTCGAAGTCTTGGATTGAGCCAGAATTCTGTGCTATCAGAGGCGTCACAAACCCGGAGGCTCCCATCATCACATAAAATAAGAAGGGAGGTTTTTAGCTTTCCTTGATTTGCCATGTGGTGTAGGGCAACGATATCGATGGGCTTGATCTTCCCAACCATTCGTATTTCTTGGATGTATGAGCCTTTCTCAGTCATTAAAAGCACGTATGGAGTAGAATCTATAAGAAATAAAATTAATATTTTAGATGTTTTCTCGAAAAAGGCATGAAGCGAAATTAATTTTGTTTGTTCTCACTGTGTCCCATTGCGAAAATTAATCCAGGATGACCCACAACTTCAGTCCATTGAGCTAATCCTAAATTAGCAGGTTTTCCCGAGGATTTCGGCGTAATTAAAACACCTTTAGACAGTGGATTATTAAGCTCCTCCAAATCATCCAACGTTCCCACATAACTTTTTCCATTTGGGTAAGTATAGAACAGTAACTTCAGAGCATGAGAGTAGTAAAGCGAAACACCCTTATTATCTAAAGATCCCGCATTATTTTCGCTAACTAATTTCTCCGTATCTTGGAAATTTAAATCATTGGTAACATAGTAGTAGCCATGACTGGCGGAAGTATTGTCGGACAACTTTTCATAAAAGATTCGGCCTTCGAATGACATGATGACTATGTAACGATACTTGTCCTACAAATTTATGACATTGAAATAATATAATTTTTATTATAACTATAGTGATTTATGCAGTAGAAAAATAAATACTTTCGCGATTCTCGTAGTCGTACAAAACTTTGTAACAATATAATACACAGTACTAACTTGGACAACAAATGTCGCATCCCGGACTTTGCCAGTGGGTAGAAGGAAATAGAAAATGGGCGAAATGGTGTCTCGTCCTAAATCGTAGATCTTTACAGCGTCAGAAGTTAAAATAGCAAGCTCAGTTTGAGAACCAGGAATCCACAGTGGCTTAATGATGTGATTTTGGCTTTCCAATTGAGGCTGAAGGACAAAATGGGATGAAATTGCCCCGCCCGTTCCAATGACCAAAACATGACAGTCCTACATAATATTCAAATAAATTAAAAATGGCAAAAATATATAAAGCATGTAGATACCTACAATTACAATTATCAATGGTGAACCACAGAAATAGAGGTTTGGCAACGTGAAAAAGAGATAGTTCACCTTGAGTCCGCACACAGCAATAACATCATCTCTCAATGGGTTGGTAGCCATAGTAAGAGCAGTAAAAGGTAATGTAAGTGTTGCTAAGCGTGGAAGTGTCAACTTTTTCTTCCCAATTTCAGCGCCAGATAAAAGTGCACCTAATTGTAAAATTGTTAACTTTCCTTTTTCCTGACTCACAGCCAAATAATTTCGCCTTGCAGCCGGCGCTGATAAAGTGGCAATAGTTGTGCGGCGAACCACCTGAGAGTTGATTAAATGACGAATAGTTGAGCCTTGATCTCCATTAAATTGCATTTTGATGTTTTCAAATGCACCTTCTTGCGACCCAAGGGTAGGAATCTAATTTTCAGATTTAAAATTATTCCAAGGCTATATATAGTTATCGAATGCTTACGACTTCAAAATGTAGAATTACAGTAAAGCCAGTCTATAAATAATCAATAACCAGCATGAATCAGCTCACCACCAAATCTTCAGATGTAGAAAATACAAGCTGGTCATCTCCATTTCTTAATTTATCTAGAGCGGACCTAACTCTGAGGTACGCCCCGACGGGAGTTTTTAAATCGGCTAGTTCGTGTACTACTGGAAGAAGTTTATCAATTGTTTTTCTTGGAATCTTTACACTAAAATCTTTTAAGGCATGCATGATTTCGTCCCAGTAGAAAGATTTCAACTGCAGTTCCCTTTTTGCTAGTTCACGACTCGTCACAACATCGCTTGTCCACTCACGATTGCTATGATTCCGGAAAAGTATGGCAGCTGTTGTGAGGGCATTTTTATACACATAATCTGCAGTTGTGGGGGAGGAAGGACGACGATTGTCAGTAGAGCCATCCACTGCTACAAATGGATTGTAGCTATTCAACGCATTAGTTGCAGATGCTGTTGAATCTTGAGCAGAAGCAGTCGGGTCAGGCTGTGCTACCGACTGGGCATTTCCTAAGTCGCTTACAGACGTGTTTGTCCGTCGTACTAATGCCTTCATTAAAAACGAAAACAAATTAAAATACCATTCCACAATATTGCACGAAATATACAGTAATGTTTATACAGCAGCTATGTTGAACGGGCTAGCGCAAAACCGACCAAATGAATAAATAATAAAAAACTGTTGTATACTTTTACAGTATTGATTTATTGATTACTAATAGCAGTTCATCATACCAAGCAACTGCCATCTGTTTTGGCGCCGCAATCACAAAAAAATGATCCAAACTTAGCATAGGTGACATCATGGCCTTTGTGACAGACCCGAGCACAGACAGAACAAACGCCGACACCATCAGTCATATCACAAGTGTGACAATGGTACCAATGCTGAGACATAAACTCCTTTTGTGTAATGGTGTAGGTACAGAGGCGACTATTCAGACCTTCATCGTCCTTTTTAATTAAAAAAAGTGTAATTCCAATAACTGTCTACGAATTATATACTTCAATGATGTATGACTGAATCAAACAAAAAAGAAACCCTTACCGAATCCTCACCCCCACTATCCTCATCATCCCCTCCAGGTTCATCGCCCATTTCAGAATCACATAAATCAAAATTATCCTCGGTTTCATTGGGAGGACTAACACTTCCAGGAGTAGCTTCTCGAGGCTCTTTTTCTTTCTCTAATCTGTTAGCTCCACCTGCACTTCCACTACTTAAGAAATTATTACTATGAATAGCTTGAAGAGCTTTACCGATGTCCAACATGTAGTCTGTCAAAATTGTAACAGCTGTCAACCAAGGAGTTTTCTCAGACTCTTCTCCTACAGCTAGACACAGTTGCGTATCCAAATCATCCCTGAATTCCATGAACCAATTGGCCATTTGTTTAAATAAATGAATATGACCTTCTGGTCCCTCAGCTTGACCTGCCATCTTGACCAGAAGTCTGAGTATATGTGGAAAAGCACCAGTGATTTCTTTTCCTTTGGACTCTGTTTTTCTCAAGGCATCCAAATTGTCTTCAACTACATTAATCGTGCTCAGTAATAGTCGAATCACAGTCTTTCTTGTATTTGTATCACCAAGTCTGAGCATGACGGAGAGATGTCCCAGGAATTTACATGATGCCTCCACATTCACTTCACTCTTATAAAATTTCATCCCGAAAAGTTTATCGGCTAAGTCATTAACAAACATTATACTACCATCGGAATCCGCGTTCTTTTTGAAGAAATTAGAAATGGATTGTTGCTCAAATGGGGAGGTGTCAAAGATTAAGGAGAGAAAGTCACAAATCTTCCCGAGAGCACCTTCATCCTCTATTTTGTGCATTAAGCCCAAGAGAGACATAAGAAGTTCTCCATCATTTTCCTTTCCCATCACGACCAGAACATATTCCGACCCATGAGAGTCCATTGTATTAATGAGGGATGTAAAACTTTCTTCTAAGAAATTGTAATGGTTATCCACAGGAATCACAGTTCTCAATTCGGGATCCACAATTGCTTTCAAAATTACATCAGCAAATATTTCCGTGAGCAATTTCCCAAGGGGTACATCAGGTTTGGACCACATTGGATCAATACATAAGCCGACGGTGGGTGCTAAGAAAGCAGTTACGCGATCAAATAGAAGAGGATATAATAGATTCTGTAACTCAACTCGTCTTCCTTCAGGAATCCCTACTTTCTTCCAGTTCTTTCCATTTATTCCAGATCCACAGAGTCGAACTATACTGGAAAGAACATGTTTAAGAGCAATAACTTGGCTGATCTTCTGTCCCGCATGACCATTTACAATTGAGAGTAAGTACGATTCTCCAGGAATTACATCTGAATTAAATTTCTTATAGTTAAATTCTGGGTATGTATCTTCAAACTGGAAATCCATGGGAAGGTATCGATCAATGGCTCCTTTCAATTCCGGATCGATATATTTCATGACAATCTTTGCCATTGAGTTTTGAATCAGGAATGAAGAGCTGATGGACAGTAGATGACTGGTGGATTTCAAACAGCTTGCACTGGATATACTTTTGCTCTTTGTTTTGGAAGTAAATCCATTAGTAGAAACATAGGTACGAATTGAGTCCATAGCCGCATTCAAAATATTTCTAAAAATTTCCGTTATTTCCTTTTCTTTCTTTTCCTGTGTTGGATTCTGACTACATTCCGGCCAAAAATATTCATCCATATTTTCATGAGCAAACACTAGCGCAGCCTCCACGGCAAAGAAATAAACAGGGGTGTGACTTTGAGCTTTGGAGATCCAACTTGCCGCAGCTTTTAAAAATGGCAAGACGAAAGCTGAAGAGAAACTAGTTACTCCAGTTCTTTTTGCAAGTTCCTCAGACTGCATGGTTGTGAGGCCTTGTTTGGAGAAAATATCACGGATCCACGAAGAATAGATTCGATTCTGAAGACGCGGAAGCCACACAATGAGGTAGAGAACTAAGGCAGGTTTATCCACAATCCAGTCTCCAGCAGCGCCGCTCTATATAATTAAAAAAAAGCAATAGTATATTAGTAATGAGCTACCATGAGTCTTGGTTTGGGTCTTTATAAATTGCAGCTTGAGCTCCACTTTCGTGTATGTTTAAAATTTATAAATTGCATAATATGCTTGGCTTTGTTACCTCTTCGAGTTTGACCAAGAATTCGTGAGGAGGTGGGAGTCCAAATATGAGGCGAGTTAAAAAGTACTGAATGTATTGCTGAGCACCAGTATTCTCCGTGTCATCCATTCTCAACTCCACAAATTTTAATACAGCTTCAATAACTTCAGAATAAGCCATTTTATCCTTAAAGTTTACATCATTTTTGTTCATTAGAAAATTCATGGCAAGGCCATCTAATCTTGGATTTTCTTGATAATTAGGCTCTACTCGGATTAGGTTGTAAAATTTCGGCCTGATATCATATGCTTTGTCTCCAATTCTATCATCAGCTGTGGATCGAATTGGGTTATCATAGAATAGTCGAGCAGCTGGAAGAGATTTGGTCCCGCTTCCTCTCTCACCCCAACTTACCCCACCATTGAGATTGTTTGGGGCGGAGGAAGAAACATTCCCACTACCCTCGTTAGGAACATTTAATTCAGACTTTTTCTTTAGGACGCTCTTATTTCCTGTACTAGGCGTGGATTTCGTCGATGCTTGTTGACTTAAATTTGTATTGGAAGCTGAATTGGGCTGAGACTGTTGAAAATTTGAGGAAGAGCCATCATCGTTAAACAAGTTAAACTGAACATGACTTATGAGAGACAGGCTTGGTTCATATAGCTGACGAATAAAATAGTCAAACAAAAGAAGCAGTCGACTTAAACTTAAAAGTTGGTGACGATCCTGGATTCTGCCGTTTAGACGATTGCTTACCTACAGAAACAATACTTAGATAACACATTTTTCTTGAATAAAGCATCCATAATATAACTAATATTTAAGTAGAATTGTATTATTAACTATTAATATACATTCGAAAGCAATACTTGAATTAAATGAGAATTACTAATTACATTAATCACAGCTCTTGCAGTATCAATCATGATAGCTTTCTTCTGCATAAGGGAGAGTGTGTGAAAGAGAAAGACAAGTGTTTGAGCATGCTCAACAGGCATGTCAGCGTATCCAGGAGGGGGAGATCCCGTGGTAGACACATCTTCCGTAATCGTTTCTAAACTTCTTTTAAGAATCGATACCACTATGGCTTCTTTATCCTGAGTTTTTAATAGAATAACCTGAACAAGCACAGCTAAAGCTCGGGGATGTAAACCTAAAGGCCACCGTCCAGTACCGGCCAGATCAATTCCAAGTTGGTCCAAGAAACAGAGTTGAACGGACTGAGATAAAATCCCTTGAGCCAATAAATTCTGTATAAGTTTTCCCATTTCAATTGAAAATGCTAAGAATATTCCATTGAGACGGTCATCAAAGAATGAAGATATGGCTCCTACAGGTTACACATCAAGAAATTATACAAATTAAAGTACTCTAATAATTGAGGGCAAATGGCAATACAAGTCGTAAATAATTTGGCATGGAAAAACTACATAAGCTTACTGTAATCATTTAATCAAGCAAAAGTGTCGCTATTTTGCAAGAATTGCGGCCTCAGATAACTTAATCATTCAGTGTGCAGCCTACTTTAATCTCATGTCAACTTACTACATTTCGTCAATCACTGTACTAGAGATAATTGTACACTTAAAAGGGCTCATTAATATTGTTGGATAACCCCAAATATATAAATTAATATAGGTATGTTATGTAACATAATTTGCTACAAACTTCCTTTGTATTCCTAGGTTAATTATTCCCCGTTAAGTATTACTATGCGTGTTCTGGACCTCACGTTCTGCCTGTCTTTAAGAAAATAATATAAATATAAAATAAAATAGCGCACCTATATCTGTGCCTGCTTTTTCTTGATCAAGATCCTTAAGTATCAAAGCAAGAAGAGCCACCGTTTGCTCGTTAAAGCTCGACAGTAACAAATTCTTAATCAATGAATTCTGGTTTGAAACAACATCCTTCGTTAGGAAATTCAAGAGTGATAATGCAGCTTCCATTATCTAAAAAGAACCATTGCATTTTTTAATTATTTTTTAGTTTTTTCACTTACAAAAGATATTTTTAAAAACATCGATGAAAATACAAAGCCTGTAGTTATATCTAATTAGATATTAGAAAAATATTTTTGCTATTTATATACAAACACTAATATTCACAGTCCGTTTTTTTTAATTTTGAAAATGTAGATTGCATCATGCACCATGACTTACAGCAGCTGGATTATCTTTTGCCGTGGTATACTTTTCCGTCAAGGATTTTAATTCGTCAGCTCCACTTCCTTCGCTAGAGGATTTTTTATCCTAATTGTGTGAAATTCATTTACAAAAAATAATTAGTGACTACTTATTTCTAATTTAATTGTAAACCGCATCGCAAAAGTTGCGTGATAAGTGACTTACACATTTCACTTCTGCATCTTCGACTACAGTTTCCGGTGGATTCAAAACACTCTGAAGCCATTTCCCTAAAAAAGGTTCATCATCATAGTCGGCAAAATCACAACTTCGGTCCAAATCTCCTTCGTTGTCGTCGTCACGATCATCCTCATCTTCGGTGGTCATCAAGTCACTCACACTATTATTATCACCCTCCACTTCTGCATCATTTGTATAGTCAATCTCTAACGTGTTCGGTTCTAAACTCGTATCCAAATTATTACCATTACTATCATCTTCAACAGATAATAATGTTTTATTCTCCAAATCAGTTAAACCTGGTTCTAGCTTGGTCACATTGGCCATTTTCAAACGACATGCCCTCCTATAGCTCAGCGTCACACATTGAACAATTAACTCGATCATATTTGGAGAGCCATCAAAGAATATGCTGATCCGTTCACCATTAGAAATTCGAACGTCATTTTTAAAGTTGATTAAGCCCTGAGAATTTGCTGACGAACTCGTCGTATTTTCCGTCACGTCAAATACTGTGATCAAAGAAATAAATGACTTCACCATCTCCACTCCGTGTACTCCTACGGATATGATCATCTCATTCCAAAGCTGTTGGACTGCCATCAAATTTATCTTGTGACAGCTTTGGCTACTACTGCTACTTTCAATTTCGGTAGGAGACGAAGCCACACTAGAAGGCTTGTCCACTTTTAAGGCGGGGTCATTCAAAGAACTGACATGCTGCATGTACGATTGTAATGACACGAAAAGAATTTTTGACAAAACAAGGGAACAATTTAGCCAACTCTGAAAACATAAAGAACGCAAATTATACAATAATTCCATAATTACCTAGTAAGATTCCATGAAGAATTTTTATTTCAGTAATAATAATATCGCTGCATAATAATTATTATTAATTACCCACTGGGGTAGGCCCGTATTCTCTTTGAAAATCTGAATAACTTGCTTCTGCGTCCAAATGGACTGAGCAACAATTACAACACCCTTTTGATAATCAGTTTCAGATAGATTATTACTTGACGATGACTTGGCCGAGGTTGGACTTAAACTCCCATAGAAATGATGAATTACAGCAAATGCTGAATTCAGAGCACCCACAGCGAGTTGATTTAGACAGTGTGAATCTTGACTTGTTAAAGGAGAAAACAATGGTGATGCCATGAATCGAAAAATTAAATTCAATTCTTCAGCCAATGACGACAAATCAGTACTAAAAAGTCACAAAGTTATTTTATTAGACAAAAATTTGTTTAGTATAGCACAGCATGCAACGTGCATAGTTCAAACGATTGCTCCAATTCTGACCTGGGATTTTTAAAAGTATGAACTTTAGGGTTGAAATTCCGAATAGCATCTTCATTTAAACTGATTTTACTTGGGATGAAAGTCTTTATTGTGGGTAATTTTAACGCTAATTCCACAAACTGCTGACTCGCACGCAAAGTTTGAAAAATTTGGAGCACTTCTTGGGCTAACAATTCCTGAAATGATGAAATAAAATTAAACAACTGTTGCCTAAAAAAATTAATTAGTTAAGGTAAAGACAAGAATGCACTCACATTTAAAGGCTTATCGGTTGGCATACTGATCACCGGCATAGATATTTGATCGAAAAGTAGTACTGAAGGGTCTAGACGGTTACGACGAACCTCCTTGACAGCTGCAGTAGTTCCATCTTTATCCCAGCTACCTGTAATTTTTTATTTGTAATTACAGAGCAAAATTGTTAGCATCTACTATCGAAATAATTAGTACATAGGTATACTTCAAAAGATTTTGTACTGAAATTTTTTAAAAATCGATTACTAAATTCAAGAACATACTTGGAGCAGTGGATAATATTTTTGGCGGTAGCTCTGTAGTCTTCAGCAAAGCCAAAATAGCGGTTGTGTCCTCCTCCGAGAAAATCACAGATCCTGTGCAAAATTCCTGTAAATTGCAAAATAAACAAAAATCCTCTTAACAGTTTTAACAATTATCCTACACAAAATTTCCAAAGATCACATCACAAAAAATGATATAACAAAAACCAAGGATGTGTTGCTTTGCTGTAGCCTTGCTTTTTAGTAATCAAGTTATGGATGTATAGATGTATTCCTACTTTCCTTGCAATTCGCCACTAGCGGATGCACATTTCATACAATTAACAACAATGTACGCACATAAAAATATTTAAGCTAAATTCATTATATTCACTTAACGGGATACTAAAATTGTAATCCAATAAAATTATAATAATGTCGGTCAAGAATATTGACGTATTCCAAATTCCCTCTGAAATATGAACCATAATAAAGAGTCTTTCTAACTAGTAAGTAGTACTCATTTTAAATTTATATTTCTATAATACATCATTTGACAGCTAATGTCTAGTAACATTTAATGCTATCTCCACAGCGCACACATCTTAAAAAATGTGTGCCTATTATAAAAAACGCTAAAACCCGTTGCTTTCCCTGAAGCTGGTAAAAACTGGTGAGGATTCGGACCTAAAATTTTATTCTCTCGTCAAAACCTTCAAAAGTCAATGGAGTGCCAAATTTTGGATTGTACGTCTAATATATTTAGTAAATTATGTAGGTAGTTAGGTGATAAATACAAATATCACAATTCGGAGCAGTTGAACGATCATATAATAAAATTAATAAAACAAATTCTCCTTCCTTACCTGCATGGCACTGATAAATATTTTTACGGACAGAATCGGATGCGGGGATCGCAGAATATGTGCCATTCGTCCGAGAAGGGACTGACACAATATCCTTGCTGCTTGACATGTCACCGGAAAATTTGAGCGAGGAACTAGGTGCAAAAAAGTTTGGAATACACATTAGCCTTCTTTCAAAAACCACATTAACTTTATAAAATATGCAACTCAACGGTTTGACAGTCCCATGGATGACAGCTCAAGGAAATGGGACTCATTACATAATCAAAAAATATATGCAACTCAATTGTTACTAAAAAAGTTTCAAAAATTGTGAGCGTACTCAAGTCAGACTCAGCCGCTGCTGTGATGACGTGTGCCGCTAAAACAGTGACCACATCATAAAACACCGAATGCAGATGACTTGTTGAAATCGACTCCAGCAGTTCTTTTTCACTAAGAAACAAATAAACAATAGGCTTAATAATATACGATATCGACCATCGACCCCAATCTTATGTGTCCATTAAAGACATCCTATATATGAAATGTTAAATGCTGTCAACTGTTATACTACTCAAGTTCCAAAGTGACTCCAAATGCACCTAAAATCAAATTATTTTACCTTTCAGTGATGGCTTTGACAAGTGTAAGGACTTCTTGCTTCGACAGAGACCCAACAGAATAAGTTACGAAAGGCTTTATCATCGCATTCCAGTCGACACCTCCAGAATTCGCCGCCATTGCTGCTCCCAGTTAGTCAACAAATATCGTTCTGTAGTTCGGACTAAATAAATCACACGCAACACTTAATTTTATATATATTTAATTCAATTTATATAGAATTCAAAAGTCTAAGTAAGGAAAGGAAAACGAAGTTATTTCTCTACAAAAGGTTAATGCACTGATGCACTGGTGATTGGCGATAAGAGTGATAATAATAGTATTTATATATATAATAAAATAATAATAATAAAGCAATTGCAAGCTCAATCCGGCAACGGTAATTATTTAATTTATAATTTGACAAGGGTTCGTAGAGCCTGTCTGAATTGTTAATAAAGTTGAAATTCTCCTAAAGGATCCGGAATATCTTAACTACTTAATGCGTTTCTCTCTCTCTCATCCTCTACTCACAGCTAGTCTAAAGCTTGCGATCAAATATCTTTGGCTAAAATAAAACGTCGTGAATCGTAGCTCTTTCTTCCTCAGTATTCTTGAGACGAGCATTGAGTTGAGTACGTAAAGTACTTTAGCAATCTCTATATTAAAGGTTTGCAGTATTTGGGTCTTACAACTATTACGTCATACAAAAATCATCAATGTTGACCCCTCCGCTCTCCGAAACATACAAATACGTATGTACATGATTAATACAACGAATAGGGCGTAATTTTTTCCAAATTCTACCTCCCTCAACGAGTATGACGTAACAATTGGAAGACCCAATGAGGAGGACTGCTATTTCCTACTATTAATAGCTGTCCCCACGAGCTACTCCCACATCATCTATCCTTCATCCTTACTTTATTAAAACGTACAGTATGGGAAGGGATAGGCCCACAGTTATTTCAACTAACAAGTTTCTCTGGATCAAACTCCTCCTTCAGCTTTTTAACCAAATCGCATGAAACTTTCCACAGGCTCCGTGCACAAGAATAACTCGTAGCCTCGCAGCGCCATGTAGTGGCGCGGCATTAAGATACACCGGTGAGATATTCAAAACTCCAAGATTCAAAGAATAACCAAACTAAAATTTTGAAATTCATTTTTAATTAGCATTTAGTGTGTGATTGAGCTGCCAAAATTTTCATTTCTACAAAATACATTATACGCAGAAAGCAAAGTAAAAAGTTGCTTACAAGTATTAAGTAATTAATACATTCGTGTAGCAGTCTTGAGTCTACAACTTCATGCTTCCCCTTTGGCTTGCGTAACTGCACATTCAAAGTTGTATCGTAGATTCGGACTATTAGCTTGTAGTATTGTCTGTAGTCGTATCAGCCACTTCATTTTACTCAGAACCAAAGTGGAAAAATATCGGATGACAATAACCACGTCTGCCACAATCCTCCCTAAGATATCATTGCCTCAGTATTACATACACACAGCATATTCTTAAAAGGGCTGCCGTAATCTTTAAAGATTAAACGCAATTTGTAAACCTATATCATATATCGTCGGTGGAGAAGCATGTTTGCCTAAGTCCAGTCAAAAGTTAAAAGCATTTCTGCTTTAAATCCAGTCCTTAACAAAGCATTTTTGACCTAGTCCACGTAAATCCAAACTCAACTAGATGCAGGTTTGAACAGGAAAGGTTTGCATGGACTTGGGCAAAAATTCGTTTAGTTTATGACTGGACTTTAGGCAAAAATGCTTCTTTACCCACGATATGTATCAGGCTGAATTGTAGCGGTTGTGGTTAACTAAATACATGTTCCGTTTGTTTTTCCATTTTGGTTTTGGTGACATAGAAATGTTTCAGGCTGTCGACGGAGACTGAACTAAGGGTTTATTGATTGTCTCAGAGTGAATATGGAAGTTATATTCAAGTGATCAAATTAGTTTCTTCTGTAGCGTTTGTTCCTGCCAAAATGTCATCACCTTACAGGGGGTCGTCATCTTATTACAAAGGTATGAATAATTTGAGTCTTAAAATCAATATTTAGCATAATTCCAAATTTCTAACACAATACGTAAATACCAAGTAAATGTAAGTAGTAAATCACAGCCTAAACGATTCTGCGTAAGCGAGCCTACGTTGCTGACACTAATACAAAAATGCAAGTCGTGGCATAATAATTTTTGATGATTTTTTTTTTGCTTTTCCCTTCCTCGTTTTTTATTAGCATTGATTTGTTTGCATTGACTTTATTTAATTTTTGCCGAATTTTCACAAAAGAAGCTATATAATTATTACTCGAATAAAATAATTTGCTTTATTGTTAAAAATATTGAGTTATTTTTTTATTTTTATGACTATGGTGATTTCATAACATGTACAACACTGAATTGAATTTATTAAAATTTCTGAAATTCAAATCATTAAATGTAATTAAGAATTAATTATATTATATAAATATAATATATTATATACAGAGCAAAATTGTGTAGTACTATTTTAGAAATTGAAATCATCAGTTTCATTTAATATATGAATCAAAAATCATACATATGCTGTAAATGACAAATGATGATGTGTCTTGCTCTTACTGTGTCTAAATCTAAATGGCAAGCGTAATAGCAGCGCCAATTGTAAATTTATTAAAAATTATACTTTCTATCTTTTTACTATCAACTATCGGCGACTACATATGACATATTATCCGAAGTAATAACTTGTCGGAGGCTAAACAAAACCTGTTTAATTCAGGACTATAATTAATGCTTATGTTTTATGCTTTTCAGACTCATATGAGTCCAGTGTTCCAGGGAAACGATTTCATTCGGGCTCAGGAGGAACAGCTTCCCATTACTACGATGGATCCGAAGATAGAAAACGACACCGGCTAGAAACGGGATCTTCGCAAGTAAAATACCACACTAATTTATCTTAAAGTGTTATTAGTTATCGAATCTGTTTCATGTTTATACAAGCAAGAGTAGAACCGTTAGTGTTATTGAAGGTAATGAACTTAAGGAGACATGATTTAAGGAAAGATATGTAATTAGATTACACATCATGATGGTGTATATCATTAAAAGGGAGGAACGGAGAGCACATGTGTTATGAATAGTGAATATATAGTTTACGTTGTTGCATTTTTAGCAAACGCTTAATTTTATTAATTATACATTAATAAAAAGTGGTAATGTGTCAAAGAATTATTTTAAATAGCTAACTAGATGGCTAATTTTTGAGTCTTTGAGGAGGCGTGTAGAATAAGATATATATATTAGGTATAGACAGTTGTAGGAGATGCATGATGCAAATAATATACATAGGTAAGCAGGATTGCATTTGCTATAAAATGGTATATCTACGTAGGATTTTAGAATGAAGAGAAACAAAAAGATATATTAGTTTAAGCATATTAAATGAGTACTTTCCCTCTATAAATTGCTTTAAACCTCCATAATTTATATTCTGTGAAAACAGTTTTTCATTCTCTTATTCTATTGTCCCTAAAAATCGCAGTAAGAAATATTGGTTCCTTGAACTTTCAACTTTTTGACCTTAATATTGCTTTAAAAAAGAAAAATTTGAAAGTTGTTGTTACTTAAAAAAATGTCATCATGGAAAATAACGAAAGAAAAAAAATAACATAACGTTTACTAATTGTGTGGAATCTTGTGCGGATTGTGTTGGGAAACGATAAAATTTCCAGACGTCATCACGATACAACAGCAGTAGCGACTACCAACAACATAGGTCCTCAGCATCGGCAAGTTACAACATGGGGAAGACAGCATCGTACTATGAAGGAACTTCCCATCGGACGTCATCATCTGGAAAGCCCACGTCATCCAGTTCATCAACATTACCACCACCCTCATTGTTTCGTTCAAAAGATGTTGACTCCGCATCCTCATCATACAGCCGAAATTTGAGTTCCTCAACGAAATACATGGAGACATCCTCATCGAGAAGATATGAAGACATGAGCAGATCCTCAAAATACCCACCCAGAAGAATCCCGCCACCCCTCGGTGGTGGAGGACCAAGCTCAGCATCTTTCTCTTCGAGGTCAAAATCCTCAACTAATGGAACTGTTCTCCCTCTCATGAAATTAAGCGTGGACAGCTCAAGCAAGGAATATTATGGATCGCGGTACGAATTGATGATTGATTGATTGATACTGAATACTGATACCTTCTACTGTACTGATACTGTGATTACTACACACACTTTGATTGACTTACTCATTATAGTATTATGATGAGTCATATCAAGTCATGTCTCTCTCTCTCGCTCTCATCAAATCTCGTTTCATTACCTTCATCTGTACGTATTAATGTATCCACCCAGTTTTTTTCTGAAAAAATGTTCAAAAAATTCATGAAAATCTCAAACATGAATGAATATGAATCTTCTACCTCCCACCCACCCCACACCCCTACCTCACCTTTAATCACAGAATAAAATATAAATGCAGTACACAGTACGTACAGACAGAGCTTCATGGCTATACTATTAAAAAATGGAGGTAGAGAACGAGAGATACACAGAGAACAAAAAATTAGAGATTCGACAAATCATATTAGTGTCAACTCTTAACACGGCAACAATCCTTCTGCTCCCACTGTTATAAGGGAAATTTAAAAGATTCGTTCCAGTTCTGAAGCATCCAACATGTGTCGCTGACATGTGAGCAGGAAGATTTAAAAAAAAATGTTAATAAAAAAAAATCATTTCCCTCACACCCCCAACCCCAGCTTTTGTCACCGTGAAAAAGCCTTCCAAAAATGACCCATACGAAGTTTCCAAACAGCTACGATATCGATATCTAAGAAATTGATGAGGCTTCTTAAAATTCTCTAGAAACTCTAGACCAAGATTATGGAGTGATTTGATTTGATCTTCAGAACCCATTGTGTCCCCCCTTTCCCAATGTTTAAATATCCATCTCTGAGATGCTGTCTTTTACCAAAACCAAATCAATAATAAAAACAAAAATATAAAAATAATATTTTTAAAAATCTTCTATTTTGTCCCTATAAACCTATACCTTTTTTATCTCGTAAATAATTATATATAAATAGGTGCCATTTTCTTTGAATTTAAATTTGACTGGAGAAAGTTGCTTAACTTGTTTTTGTTTCATGATATTGTAGTCTCACCACATGGAATATTGTATTCAATATGTATAGATTATTACTAAATGCGGCCTGATTACTGTGAATAGCTTTGTAGTGATCCTTCCCTCTAATGCTGTTATAAAATACTAAATTTGACTTGTGGCTGTAATAACAGGTATCGTCAAGCTCCACCCGAACATCATCGTGAAGGGGGTTATAATTCTTATCCACCCTCATTGCACTCCCGAGGGGATCAGCGTAGATCTGGTCCATCAACAAGTCTCATAAGCAGAAACAGGTATGGTCCAGGTAATGGCAGCGGAGTCAGTCATCGAGGATATCCTCCATTCGGCAAGAGTTTAGCTGCAATTAGAAAAGCTACACAGATTACAGCTGCGTCAGTCACTTCAAGAATTCGGAAAAGAGCAGCTACAGCACGCATCAGTAGAGATCGTGACAGAACTACTAAAAGGTATTTTTTTCTGCAAATTATTGTAGAGTTGTGCTATTCATTGGGATCACTAAGTTCTGATAATTATTTTAAATATGTTCTTAGATTCTACAAAGATCGTAGTTTTAGTTCATCTCGGCGAAAGAAAGATCGATCCAGGGATAAAAGTGCTGATTCTAAAGAAGGTGAGGGGGAGGATAAAAAAAGGGTTCGAAGTGAAGGGTCCGAGGAGGAGGAAGAGTCTGGAGGAGAAGAGCAAAATGACGAGGACCAAGAGGAAGATGTTGGAGGAGAAGAGGAGGAGGAGGAGATGGATTCGGAAGCAATAGAGAAAAAACTTGATGCTACTGAGAAGGTCAAAGATGTCGAAGGGGAAAATGAAGGAGCTGAGGCGGCAGCTGAAGACGACGGTGGAATTGAAGGTGGAATTGGGAAGGTAACTGGCGAAGAAATTGCCAAACCTTCGAAAAATTTAGATGAGAAAGACAAGGACAAAGCCAAATCCAAGAAACACGAATCTGGTTCAGCCTCTGGACGTGGCCGACACAGTAGCGGGGGTAGTAAGAAAGAATATGAGAGAAATAGGAGAGCCGATAGTACTCAGCGATCAAGGCGGGGCAGTGAAGATAAAGACGACAATTCAATTCCTCACAGAGCTCTTCTCAAATTGCAGTGTCATTACTGTGGTATTCGTTGTATAACGTTTAGAGTAAGTTTTTACATTAAATTGGAATTTAGTTTTCAGTCTGTAAATTCCTGTAACCGTAATTTATTTTATAATTCGTTTTACGTTATTGTGATTGGGAAAACAGGAGTTCACTGCTCATCTAAGATCTTACACACACACGAAAGCTATGAACAATGCTGTCTCGGAAATGAGAAAAAAATTGAATTTACTCCGTTCCCAGCAAAGGGATCAGCAGAGGAAATTGGAAAAATCTAGCTCTGAAAAAACTTTGTCTGACACCACGTCGTATTGCAGAGTTTGTGAGCTCAATTTTAGGAGTGATCCTACAGAACATGAAGCTAACGAATTACATAACGTATGACCTCGACTCATCTACTTCATATATTATTATACTAAAATTAGTTCGATTCCTTATACATTGTTTCTGTTTAGCTTGCAAAAACTAATTTTTTTGGTTATTTGCATTTGCAGCAAATAAAAGGTCTTATCTATCAAAAATGTGATGTGTGTGACATCGAATTTCGCGTTTGGAAGGTTTATTTGTACCACATGGCTGCCCTGGAGCATGCTAAGGTAAGAGTTTTTAACTAGTGTACTATTTTAATATTATTATAATGACGTCGGCTTTGAAAAGCATTATTATTTACAGTATTTAAAATTTGCAGAAATCCTTAGCTTTATTAAAGTACCGTATTTTCCCCAACAAAACCCCTGGGCTCTATAAGGGAAACTAACCCGGACTATATAATCATAATAATAACAGAATCAGCATAATCCTTTAATCGTTCGTGCACAGGCAGTTTTGTTTTAAGAATAAACGCGCGCAAATACCACGCCGTTACCATTATACTGTTATGTCATGGAGAACCCGGGCTCAATTAGGGAGCCTGGCTGTATATGAACCCGGACTCCATTAGGGAAAATGCGGTATGCAATTAATTGGCTCATAAAGCACGTTTACTTATTACTTTTCTCCTTTTTTTTAGAGAGTAGCGTTGCTCGAGCTCCAGGCTCGTGAAGGTCGTGGAGAATTAGTACAAGGAACTAATTTGTCGGAACAAGAGCTGGGTATGAAACGCTAGCTTTGCTAGTCTTACTTTCCGTCGATGATTTCGTTATTGCGTTCGTACTGAATAAAATAACGAGTTATACGTAGTGAAACTTATTAAAATAGTATCAAATTGAATTTATTGTATTTTATTTATTTTCGTAGGTTTACATCTTGTGGAGGAGCGTCAAGTACTCTATTGTACAGTATGTAGCCGTTATATTCCTATTCGGGAAACTATTGAGGATTCCAAAATTCAGCACTGTGTCACATTTGCTCATGTCAAGTCTGTGGACGATCATTATGCTCACGAAGAGAAACAGAAGGAGAAGAAAGCACGACTTGAGAAGAAATTGGCTGCCGAGGCAGCTGCCAAAGAAGCTGCTGAAAGTAAGGCAAAAATTGAAGCGGAAGCGAATGAAAATGAGGAGGAGGGTGCCACAGAGGGTGATGGGATTGAGGATAAGAATAGTGAAGATGGAGCCGAGACTTCCGCAGACACAACAGCAGCTACAGTCACTCCAGTCAATAAGGAAAAGGTTGAAGTGGACTCTGGCGTAAAGGTATAATTTAATCTTTTAACTATAGTACTTAACTGAAATTTAAAATGTAAATAAAGCTGAAGGTTACAGCCCTTGTTTAATGGCTGCCTTAACAGTAAAATTAGGCAGTTCAAATTTGCCGCCAAATCTTAATTGTAAATTAAGGGGGGCAGCTGTTACAAAACGGCTATCATGCGATGGCGATTTTCATGGAGGCGTTTCAATAGAGGAAAAAACTCCGAGTATTTTAATACGTAGCACACTTTAGACTGTACACTTTGCGTTTACTGAGTTACCGCATTTGAAAAACACCACAAATAAAAGTGGTTCATATATTTGCACTCTACTGCTATATATTATGTAGAAATGATAGTAAATTACAACTTTGCATGTTTAATAAATTGACTATGAGTTCTTCAATTGAAATTTATGTTATAGGTAAAAGTTGAGCCTGGGGCAGGAAAGCTTGATGAGGAAAAAACGTCCGATGAAACGCAGAATGAAGGGGATGAGGACAACGACAATGAGAATACCGGCAGCAGCGACAAGAAGGAGGATGGGGACGAAACTACTAACCGTGACGAAGAGGATGATGAAGATGAAATTGAGCTCCATGCCGATGATATTGATGAAGATGGCGAAGAAGAAGAATCTGAAGAAACTAGTACATGGAGTCGGCGAACACGATCAAGTGCTAGGAAAGGTTCATCTAAAAGTAGCAATTCAGATGTAAATTAGTTAAGATGATTAAATATCCGTATTATATGCAAACATAGTGGAGGCTCTTCAACTCATAAAACATAAGTATAGTTATTAAATCTGCATAGAAGAACTAATTGGAACTTTTAAAAGTGTATTAAGGAATTAGTAACAGAAAATAATATGGTTAATTTTATGTTACGGCTTTGTGTATGCATACGTGCGTGTAAGAGATATGAAATATCTGCTATCTGCATGTCTGAGTATTTGTTGAATCAAGAATTTCAAGAACGTCAATTAATTATGTATTTCTTAGTGTATCTGTACATCATAATTTTAAGTATTTTTTAAGCATTCGATCGTTGGTTTAAACTTGTCTTTGTCATCTTTAAAACTTAAAATATGAACGTAAGTAATAATTGTATTTGAAATTACTCTCATTTCTCTGAACTAAAAATAGGAATGATTTTAACTAGTGCTATTATTGTTGTTATGATTATTTAATTGTTAATACATTATGTTTATTGTTTCACATAGAATGACTTAATTTCTAGACTAGTTAACACTTATCATTGTAAAATATTTGGTGTAAATTGAGGTTCAAAAAGGAAATACAAATAGTTATTTTTTAGTAGTTAGTGGTGTATAATATGCGTAATCTGTAACTACCTACCTAAGTATATATCTTAGAATGTCTGAATAAAAGCATGGGATTGCATATCTTTAAGGCTTGCCTATGTTCCTGAATTCATTTTTAACCGGAACATATAAAGCGTATCTGAGGAGGCCGACGCACTTAATTACCTACATTCCCCATGCAGATAGTAAGACGACTGCGGATGGTTGATTACGCCTCACCACTTTTGTCTCGCCAGTTTTCCAAACTCCAGAATAAGTGTGGATAAAGGTATTTTTTGTGAATAATTCTTGTTAGATATTTTTAAACTGTCTTCATCGTGTCCAAAAACATTGTAAAAGGGTCTCTCAAAAATATGACATTTCTATTTTTCAGAAGAAAATGATTTTTTTTCAATTTTCCAAAACCCATAAATTACTTTTTAGATAATATTATAAAGACAACAACCCAAGTTTTATCAAAATCGGATGTAAAATGTACGTACTAATGGACACGAGGGTAAAGCGCCCACTGCGGGCGATTTATTTACGATTTTTGAACTCTGGTGGACAATTGTGGAGAAATGGCGCAAGTTCCAGGTTGCTGTGTCACTCGATTGCAGATAGCTGTTTTTGATTCCGAACGTATCATACTAAAACGTTCCCGTGACAGTGACAGTGATAATGAACTGGACGACTTTGACGGCAGTTCTGTGTACGGTAAAACAACGAGGAAAAAAAATTGATGACAAAAAGTAATCTTTGGAACAATAAGCAATTTTCTTTTTTAGTTTTTCAAGTTACTGGTTTACGAGAATTTTAAAGGAAAAAGCTTGCAGAAGTTTTGGAAAACCAGCTTCCAATTAGTTATCTCATTTTGTTTCTTATTCTTGCTCGAATTAAATGGTTGAGGTACCAAACAAAAATCCCAAGATTTGCCTTTATTTTGGCATATTAATTGTTACAATAGGCTAATTCATTTCGATTTTATACCCAATCAGAAAGTGCAAAAACAAGTGGCCCACCTACTAACTATAAACTCTGAGCAGTCTGTAACTGATTTGATTTTGTCCGTAGTTTGGGATGTTTTAGTGATGTACCTACCTAGAAATGTAGGCATACCTATTTCAATTTCAATATTATCGCTGCGTTCCCACTAATCGTTGATGGTTCCTTGACCCTTACATTGATGTGAGTCGGATGACTGATGACTCGCTCGTCACTTTTCTTGTTGGGAAGACAGGTATTTAATTTAGTAGTAGGATTTAGTACATAAACAAAGTGCTACCCAGCTTAAATACTACAAAAATATTGTTGTTCAGACATATAGAAAATAAGTTGGTTTTTTATGCATTTCTTGTACAAAATTGTTTCCCCGGATAGTTTCGCTACCCAAGTAGAGTCTGAATAAGCGCTTTTGTTTATGGTATAATACAGAAAACTTACATTCAAAATTTACGTACAGCTTTTACCACATTTCCCCATTTTATTCATAAAGCGCTTTCGAATGACAATGGATTTCAGATATATTAATTACATTATAAGAAATAAAGATGGGAACGTTCCGACGGACTAAAATTATGTACTACACCTCATTTCACTGAGTCAATCACTATTCTTCATCAGCAATGCTTTCCAAGCCCTACGAAATTCCGTCAAAAGCAAAGATTTATTAAATATGCACGACTTAAATCAGAACTACATTACAACACTATTTTAATATGCTGGTTAATAACTAACCTGGGCTTTGTATGGATCCCCCGTTAGTCGTAGATCTCGACGGTAGTGATTCACTTGTGAATTATTCGTCAGGCCCTTCATGAATGGCTGAAAATTATATAAGTGGAAAGTTTACATCGGGAGAAACAACAATCATTATTTCAGTACTTATAATAAACCTGTGTCCAAAATTCTACATCGCCGCAGCGGCATATCTTAGTGCATCCATAAAGATATTAGGTAATTACTGATGCTGATAGACAAAAAAGGATAACGCGCTCTTAAAAATGTATGTCATATGCGGACATCCGCTGCTATTAATTTTTTCTAAAAAAAATTATGTAATTATCTAATCAAGTGCCCTCAAAATTAAGAAACGAATGGGCATTTACACATGCGTGTAACTCTACTAACGTGAAGTAACGGATACTAAGGTTTGGAATAGCGCCGTAATATTGTAAATGTAATTATATTTTTATAAAATTACATTTACAATTGGAATTGTAATTGTAAATACAATTACAATACAATACAATATCAAATTTATTTTCTGCAGTGTGTTCTGAGCCTTTGTTTTACGCTAAAATCGTGTATCTACATGATAGTTATCATGGTAAACATCAAGTCAGTAATTTAATCCTAATTAGGGGTCTATTTAAGGTTCCAAAAGTACGAATTGTAATTGTATATTGTAATTGTGTTGTAATTTACAATTACAACTTACAATACAATATTGATTTACAATACAATACAATATTTTTCTTACAATAGTTTTACAATATTACGGCACTAGTTTGGAACGGTTTTAATTAAACAGGTTACATATGACATAGGCAAATTACTCTTGGGATATTGTTCCGCAGAAAATTACGATCAGATAACTCATGCAAATTTGAGCTCACCTTATCGTGACCAGCCCTCATTACCCAATGTCCAGCAGATAAACCAAAAGACATTGCTCCAAAAATTACGCCCATTGGAAGTAGAATTTCGTACCACATTGTTTAATTCTAGATAAATCCGAGCCAGGGACTATCTACACAAATAGGAATAAAGTAAAAAGAACGAATCATTTATTTTTATCTCTCTTATTGATCCTTACTGTAAAATGTAAAAATAGATGTATAAATGTATAAATATGCATGTGCAAAATCTTTTATAAAATCTCATAATGAGAACCAAGGAATAAAATTAACATTTTATAATTTTATGATTAAAGTTGAAAGTATGCTGTTGTCTGAAACTTATTCAAGTTGGAAAACACTCAAACATGTAGGAAGGAAGTTACAAACATGCCTTACAAATAAATGCAACTTAAACTTATACTCCAAGTAATTAGAATTAACTCAATATTCCCAATTTTAACTTACAATCACAATCAGGCAGGATTCCTGTTATTTCCTAGTATGTTCTAAAATAAATCTCCATTCGTATTTCGGGTTTCTCCAATTTCAAATTTCAGCGCTTTGAGGCTCTTCTATAAGAAACCCACGACAGATGGCGCTCAGCTTTAAATGAATATTTTCAGTTTGGATTTGGAAGAAACTTTATTCCCGAAAAAGGGGATGGCGGGTAGAGAATCAGAGAAGGCTATGACTTCATTAAATACTCGGATTTATCATTTCCATTTTGATATTAAATATTATTAGCATATATCTATAGACCTTGTAGGAGAACAGTTTTTTAAACATTTTTTCAGCTAAATGGATACAATAATTTTCTTTTTAAACATGTGTTTATCATCTAAGCATATACCAACTGTAGTTCTAGTCGATGCTTAACTATTAATTCATTCATAGTTCATACAATAATAATTAACATGAGAAATTCAAAACTCTGGGGCATCACTGGGGTTAAAAGTTTATTAAAAATGTAGTCATTTTGAATTACATAATATTCTATCAGTAGCGGCCCGTCCTACGAACAGCATTAGACAGCTTTTAGATTTTTAAAAGCAGCCATTATTTTAATAAGTTGCTTTCTCATTTAGGGCACAAACAAATACAATCGTTTTATAAAGTAATAAAAATAATATAGCACTAAAGTTAGTTCGAAAAACCGGAGGACCGGAAACCGGAGACCTCAAAAAGTGTAATTGAAATTATTATTATGATTTAATATTATGTATTATTATTCCTTGTGTCGAGTTGTTTCATTCTATTATAATAATATACTGTCCAATACCGCAACTTAAATATATAGATCTAGATATTGAGCTCAAATTTACGTACGGGTGGTATATTATGTACACTCTATATTCGGTCGTCGTTCGTGTGGATGTTCAATTCTGTTTGGGTGTACAAAAATATTCAAATCTCCTATAGTTTCATTGAGACTTAAAGTCCTTAAATAAATACATATAATGGAAGGCCGCTGACTGAATCGACGGATGTGAGAGCGCCTGATGTGTCGATAGGGAAAGAAATAAGCAAAAAAAATATAGTAAATAAATACGTCTGACATTCTCATAACCAGACTCATAACCCACATAATGTATCGTCGCAGAGTTTGAAACAAGAAAATCTTAAATTTTCTATACAGATTTTCCCATTTCCTTGTATATGTCTTGCTCGTACGATGAACGAAAGCGAAGGATGCGTTTCACATAAATGAATAAATCGTATGGAAAGGAGGGAGGTAATTGTATTGCCTTTGTATATTTTTTTTATATAATTGTGACTCAATTTCTCACCCATCCATCCATTTTTGTAATGTTGATTTCCTATGTGAATTTATACTGCTAGAAATAACTCAATTTTCTTCAATTTAAAAAGAAACTGACAGAAAAATACATACACAAAATAGCCTGGTAAAATTCAACAGAAAAGGAAGACAGTTTTGAAGGAGCGAGGAAAAACATGTTGCACACTAATCGTAAGAAAAAAAAAGAAAGCGCCAAAGAAGCTGTCCAATCTCATGGAATTTTTTTTTGAGAAAGCAGAACAGTATAGTAAACCATAACCATTCATGTACTGTCTTTTCCT